>WOGN01007380.1:0-11869 GCA_015342105.1 Leptinotarsa texana | reverse complement strand
TAAGTAGAAATGCTCCAATTCCTGCTCTCTCATGGTCACGGACCATGCAGAGAAGGGGATCCGAACTCCTGACGACTTTACAGGCTGTATCCAGTACGATTCTGTCATGTAGACACTCCAAACTCAAAAGTCAAAAGTCAAAAGAATAGTCATTATTATTATTATTATTAATATTATTACTACAAATGCTGTTGGAAAATACTTGATTTTATTTCATTCATTTTTGATGTGTTCCATGGTAACCACAAACATCTTATTTCAGCTGCAATCAACTTCATGGTTTATAGTTTGACGACAATTGTTATTTTATGATTTATAATCTTGTTATAGTAGCTTTTTTGTAATAGTTCAAAAAATATAAAATAAAGTGATATTTTGTTGTTACTACAATAGACTACAATCCATCTAGAACCTATGTCAGAACTTTTTAGCACATTATTACTCGTCCTTTGTAGTTAGAATAATATTAATAGTGCTTTCTCAGTAACAAATAAGACTACAAAAGAATGAACATTTCTACATCTATTAATATCGTTTGTAGGTAAAGTAGGCTAAAAAAAGTACATTTTTTCAAAGCCGGTTCCAGCGTGACGGAGCTCTGGCAGCTCTACTAGTAGACGCCTGTTTATTATTCTTGATGGAGGAAGGCGTCCGGGGGCAACTTCTATTCATTGAATTGTTCCGGGAACGACTGAGCGTTGGAATTTGTAGATCGATGAATTGTCGGGGTCATTGTCATTTTTCTGGATGTTCGATTCCTTGGAATTTATTTTGAGAGTAACTTGTTGATATTGGAAAGATGAAAGAAACTTTTGACGGAGAACTTCCGAAAAATAAATTAATTGATCTCAAAAATTTTCAGTATAGTCTATCCATTCCCAATTGGAACAGCAATAAAAATAAGAGCACAGTCATAAACATTTCTTGCCTGTGGCCCCTAGTCGCCCAGATAATTAGTAAACGTGCTATCATATGTAGGTGAGGAGTAAAGGCTCGGCTAACTGGACTGGCTGAATACTAATTTTTTGTCGTTTCACAAATATTTCTTTATAAGTGCCGTGTGTTCGTGGGGTTAGGTGAGGTAGTGAGTGGTTTTGCAAACCGATTTGTGAATACTTTTTCTAGAGATCAATTACCAACACCAAACTGATATTTTTGCACTCGACGCGCGTTAGCATCTTCAGAAGAAGAAAATTGATAGTGAATCTGAAGACAAGGGCTAGCTGTTCATATACCTAAATATACAAATCAATTTGTCAACATTAGATATGGCTTTCTGGAGACCTTTTGTAATAAATGATAACATTACGTATGAGGAATCTGTGTCAATCAACAGGGACTCGGAATTTGAAAATAAGGACATACATGTTAAAGTTCAGCGAGTAATTTTAAATATTCATGAATGCTTGAAGAAGGAAATCTGTCACACTTTACAGAATGCTATTGTGAATAGAATATGTGAGTTAACGAAACTATCTCGTTCGACAGTTCTTCGAGCAATTAAAATAGGGGATGTCATTGACCATGCAAAGAAACGAAAACTAAAGAATAAAAAATTCTCAAACGTTGATGGTGCTACAAAAGATTTGATTCGGCGAAGAATTTATGTTATATACCAAAAAAATGAAGTACCAACCTTGGAAATGATTTGGTATAAATTACTCGACTATTCCGATTACAATTACAAATGAACCTTCATGAACCTCCAGCAAATACAAAATACAAAAAAGAAGGCTTTAGCAAGAGAAATTCCTGAAGAAGATATCGTGAATGATACTAGGGATCCCATACTTCTGAAAAGCATGTAGATAAAGATGTAAATTTCTTGGATACTAAACGCCAAATTACATTATGTCTGAATGAGGATCGAACTTGTTTCTTTACTGTTTCATTCTGAATGACTTTTTGGATGAACTCTTTGCTTTGCCGTACTGATGGCAGTACAGTTGTCTTGCCATTCAACTCAGATTCCAAGACATCGGCTGCATATGTACATCTTCACCGTCAGCAGGAGATTCCATACCTTGATGAGGATCTAGAGGTGATTTGGAAATTGGGGTGAAAGCAGGATATTGCCGCTTTCTGCTTCGATAGGTTCGTTGGGGGTTGAAATGGTCACCAATATGTCTTGGCACAATCATGTCGCTGGAATTGCAATAGTTGCTTCTTAAAAGTTTGGAACACTCAGTACATCTCGAACTTCACTGTTTAATAACTACTTTATATAGAGAACTGCGTTTATTTGGAATTAACTTCATGAGAACGGTTTTGCAGATGAAGTTATTCTTCGACGATTAAAATGCACGTGTGATTGAAGAATAGTCTCACCAATTTCATGACTGTCAGTTTCATCGCTGTTGCAATAAGCATTTTTTCGCTGTTACACTAGCTGCGAAACTAGCGTTGAATGTTTTCCATCACTTTGTCCATCACTGTAATCGCTATACAATGAAAATTAACGCAGTAAAGGGTTAACCCGATCCGCCTTTATCAAAATTCAGGATTATCCTCCCATGTTCACACCCCGTTGAAACGAATTAGTGTACTCCACCAGAAATTCAACAAACCCTCTGAACTGTGCGTTGTGGTCTGTAATCCTTGCTACAACAGTTATAAGTTTTCCGGATCCGTCCTATTGTAGCGCAACTAATTTCGGCTCTCGCGATGGTATTACAGGGTATTATCCGAAAATCGATCTTAGTTCTGGTGGAAACCACTCGACCAGGTGTGGAAATTGATGGGATTATCTGAGGCGTGGAATGACAGGGATTCTGTACTTCGATTGATGGATGATATTGTTCATAGGACCACTGGAGCGCAAGTATTGGAGAGATTCAGGCCAACTACACACTGGCAACTTTTCGATCACGAAAAATACCTCTTTTCTTATGAGAACTCACTCACATACTGAGAATCTCCAACTCGTTCGAATTTCCTGAATACCTAATTGCTGCTAGCAAAGTAGAACCCAAATTCAATAGATAGAATAATTTATTCGAGGAAAATGCCACCTGGTTGTAGATATACAAACAATTCTTCACGTATTGGCAAACAAAAAGTTGCTCTTGATCTTTCAGCTGCTATTTCGTCGTGCTGGAATCAAAATAAAATTGGAGGGAGATTTGATAAAAATGTTGCAGTGTGAACTGTGTCGACTGTTTGTAGAAGAATAGGATGAGCTCTAGGATGGGTGGAAAAAATTTGGTTTGACATTTTTGGAACTGTCGAGCAATTTATGATTTCGTCCATCTACCATCTGTGTTTTTTCATTGCCTACAAAGTGATTTTTCGACCAATTATTCAATTGCCAGATGAAATTCTGAATTATGCCGTCCTTTCATAAGTATCTGCAAAAATAGTCGTTAAACGCATAGGCAATGAGAAAATTAGATTTGATGCCTTGGCATTACAAATGTCATTTTTATGATAGTTAAATGTCACCTGAATTGACATTTAAAGTCAATCAGAAAAAAATAACTCATTCGGGGTGACCCGTTTTAACTGGAAAACTCAGTATATGGTGAGGAAAAAACAGTGATGATTCAAAGATTCCCATCAGTTAATCGGAGATATTATCTATTATTTCGAAATTGTATTGAAATTCCGAATTATGTCGTCCTTTTATAATTATCTGCAAAAATAGTCGTTCAACGCCTAGACAATAAGAATATCATATTCAACGAAAGTCATTTTTTGTGGAGGAAAAAATCAGTTTTTATCGACCTTTTTTTTGGGTAATTATTACCTTCCACAATCTGAAAAATATAAAAATTATAATTGAAATACGTGAAAATGAAAATCGAGATTATATAAAAAATAGACAATTGACTGGATCAAAATTATCAGAATACATTTTAAAATCAGACGGTGAACATTTTGACCAAACTGAACCATACCAATTCAAATAATTGATTAATAATCATTCTTGATAACCTCAAATTTTATCTTAATGATAGATCTAAACCAAGAGCATTTCAAATCTAAACTTTTCTGATTTGAATTTGTTTATATTTTGAATGCATTGTGCAACGAAATCAATAATAATTGATACTAAATATTTTTTTATAGACAATGGTACAGTATTGGGCACCCGACTGCAAGCATTATAATGTCCGAGAAACATGTAAATTTTTTAGCTTTCCTAAGGATTCAAAAACTAGAAACCGCTGGATTAAGTTAACAAGGTTAGAAGTTAGGCTTGAGATGATTATATATTATTTTTTTAAGTTGGCTAACAATCTAAAATTTGTCATAGACGAACTATACAACCAGGCCCTGGTGCATTTTTGTGCAGTTGCCACTATGTTGATAGAAACAAAAATAATGGACCCTCATAGTTTTCACACAATACTGGAAAACCGTTCAAGTTTTGTTCTCCAGAAAAGAGAACAAGGCAAAGTAAAGTGTTTGACATGGAAGAAACTTCTGAAAATCCTACGTAAGTATTGCCAATAATCAATTTCAAATGTTTTCTCAAAATGTTGTTATTTTAGATATGAAACGGAACTGACTGATCCACAACCATCCACCTCAAAAGAAACCTTACCCCCAAGACCTATGGGGGTATGCTGAAAATTATTTTCTCAAGCAAGATCTGCAGCAAGCATTAAATAAACTGACCCATTTATCAGAACATTTTTCTTTTGAAAACATAAGGGGCCACATCAAATTGATACTATTGTATACAGGCATACCTACAGAAAAAATAGGTATAAAATTATTGCACATGTGTTAAAACCTATTATACTTCTAATATTAGTAAATATTTACAGTAGTTATTCACAAAAATCAAAAACAGTATCTAATCATCTCAATAAATTTGTTTGATATCATGACATAACCTATATGAAAGTGAAAAACAAAGGATTATGTGAAAATCTATAAAAATATAATGAAAGCTTGTGGATTATTCATGAATATAGATTGAATTACTCACTTTTTTGATAGTTTCAATGCTAACAAAGTCTCAAATATTCCAAAATACGTATGACTTCAATAGCTAAACCAGTGGGCTGGCGATTCATTCATAAATAGTATTTGTTTACCTGCCGTTATTCAGGGACGCGCGGAGAGACAATAAAGACGATATTTGCTTGGCTAAACAATGGTAATAAATCTTTGTTTAGATAAAGAACAATAACCTTCCCTAACATATGACGTCACACTAACGTAGCTTATTGGGTTGAGCACGCAGTGATGAGGGGTAGAGGTAATACAATTGTATTATGTGCTTTAGCAATTTCATCACCAAAGTATTTATTATATTTGGTTCCACGTTCAATCACAATCAAAAGTTCTGCTTTTACCATGTTATCCTCGAATATTATAATTTTCAAACGCATCCAATCTTGAATTACAGCAATTTTTGTGACTGTAGTAGGATTGTTTTCATGTTTTGTGGAATGGTATGGAACATTATCTAAACCAGTTACACAATTCTCTTCTGGTTTGGGAACTACGTTACTAAATCAATTCTCAAAAGATGTGCAATCCATTTTCTTATGGAAGTCGGCCACAAAGCGTCTGGGAAAAAACTGGTTTTGATTCCTATGTGATATACTATCAACCCAATTCCTTTTCCTGAGAAGGGATTTATTTTGTTTTTGTTGAAACAGGAGAAGCCTTTCTTTTCATGCGAATAGCATCACATAACAAATTATCTTGTTCACAAACATACGCGGTTTCTTGAGAATATTCTTACCTGAAGGGTTCTTCGATTTGAGAGGCCATCTAATTAGGTTTGTCTTAAAGAAATTATTGATTCATCAACCCAAATGTTGGACTTAGTGTGCCCTGCGTTTACTCACGTTTCAACTAGGTGATAAATTTTTCTATTATCTCTTCTGATGGCTCTTATTTTCATTAAATATTGTCCTCTCTACAATATTCCTTTTGCATAACATCCGTTATGCAATACGAGTCTACTGCGCCGATAGGAGGCAAAGACCAAAAAAACGAAGAAGAAAAGAATTTAATAAAAATAAAGCATTCGTCGTTGAGCGTTGAGAACAAAGCAACACATTCTTTATATTCAAAGATAATGGCTGCCGATTTTGGAAGAATTATTAAGAGAGAGCTGGAATCTGTTGGGGATGCAGAAGTGGTTTTTGAAACAATTTTCATGAAATGTGAATCTGGAAATTATGATATGTTTGGTAGCGAAATGGTTACCCATAACCTCGAAGAAAAATTTGATATAGATCAAATTAAAAGTGAAAATGTGTACCATGAACCCAAATCAGAAAAATGTATAGAAAAAATAAGTGAAGGCCTTCAAAAGAAGTTCCTTGAAATACAGGGTAAGAGAGAGCTTGAATCTGTTGAGGATGAAGTGGTTTTTGAAACAAATATGAAAAGTGAAACTGAAATGGTCCATGAATCTGGAAAATATGACATGTTTCATATTGAAATGGTTACCCATGACCTCGAAGAAAAATATGATATAGATCATATTAAAAGTGAAGGTGTCATTGATGTTTACCATGAACCCAAATCAGAAAAATGTATAGAAGAAATAAGTGAAGGCCTTCAAAATAAGTTCCTTGATATAAAGGGTAAGATATGACTCATGATTCAAACCCAAAATTTCCAGCAATTGAAATCCAACATGAATCGCTACTTTCTCACAGGCACCGCTCTTAGAGCGCCTTAACTATTTCATGTAGTGCTTGTGTTTTGTCCTAAAAGAATTCCAATCGTGTTCGATATGATCAGGTGGTTTTAATTTCATTGCTGAGTTTTTGTTGCTATCATATCTTCACCGGAATGAACATCTCCATAATTTTTATGCTTTTTGATTTCTCTACCATCTGATATTTACATTACATCTCAATTGACAAAATCTTCAGAATCATATCTTCTTGACCTTCTGTGAGAAGATTGTAAAACTCTGAGTACTATCACCATATGCCACTGTCAACATTTCACACAATATTTGATGCAAATTCTTTGATAATTTTTTTTCGACAGCAGAAAATTGCCAAAATCGCAGAAATACTTCAAATTTGAACATTCACCTTATATTTTTAACAGACCTCATACTTTTTTTATAACTGTATTGAAAAATAAAATATTCTGATCTGCATTCCTGTGAGGAGGGTACAACTGTTGATCCTTCTCGGCGAACGTACTTCTGAATTTGATGTATATGGTACATCCAGTTGTATATAAAAGGCTCTAACTTAGTTGAAAAATTTAGTTTTAATCATCTCCTGATAATGTTAACTTGTTTAGCGAAACACACACATAGAGAGTGCTCTAGTTATAGTGTGTGAAAAAGGCTTTCGTTCGATTAATTTTATGCTAGACATTTCAGTTGTACCTATCAAAATTTTGACATGATAATTAATTACAAGTAAGCTCAAGAAACAAATATGTTAGAATTGACCGATAATTGATGAAAACCCATAAGTAAAGTATTCAAGAAACACTTTATTGTGAGATTTTCATAAAACAGTTTAACAAAAATGAAACACGTGTTTCGCCATACAGTGGCTTCTTTGGGAGTAAAGACAAGCCCATTTTTGTTAAAACTGTTTAGTGAAAATCTGACATTAAAGTGTTTTTTCAATACGTTTCTCGAGAAAAATAAAATATTATGAATGAATATATTTTGATTTATTATTAATGTGTTTGATTGGTTTGAATTAAAATAGTTTGTTTGATTATATATTGAACTCTTTATGGCCAGTAAATAGTTTGTGAATAAATACACATTTTCTCATATCATGAAGGTTTAAATTTTTTGGTTTGTATAAATTCGTTTTTAGCAAATCAGGTTTTTATGTCTGGTAGTCTCTCGATTATAGGTTTCACTTTTGTAGTTTCATACAGCAGTTCTCCAAGTTTGGTTTAGGAGCTCCCACGTTCTTTAAGAATTCATTCTCTATACTGAACCTTTAGACATAATGTTCTTTAATGCAATAATTTTGTTTTTGTTTGACTATTTTCGACATCCGATGAAGATTCTTTATTACTGAGTAGAACCATGGCTTTTTGCAGTTCTTAATTTTTTTCTTTTTAATTTGTAGAGCAATATTGAAGTAATATTGAATAGTGGAGTGAAAACAATTGTATGCCTCATCTACAGTTTTCGAATTAAAAACCTCAGTCCATTTTTCATTTAATACTAAGTTTCTGAAAGTTGTTAAGTTAGATTGTGAAAAGTTATGTTCGACTATAATTTCATTTGACTCATAATCATTTAGTGAAAATATAAATTCACAAGTCTGAAATGTATGGTCTGATAAGTATGAATGTTAAATATTCTTTGACATCATGGATAGATTAGAGAATATTAATCTATACCAGTTGAAACAGTCGTAGAAATGGTAGTTGGTTTGTCAATGTGGTTTATCATGTCAAATTCCTATAATAAATTATTTACTTTGTGAGTGAATTTATTTTCAATTGAAAAATTGAAATTACATTGATGTCACCACATACAATATGATTTGAAATCTCTGAAAGAACAAATAAAATTAAAATGAATAGTTTAAAATATAAATTATATATTTTTTTTATTTTTTATTTTATTTTTTTTTATATTTAGCAATAAAACGTTAAATGAAATTAAAATAAAATAAAAATGAGTAAAAAATTGAATTCAAAAATTGAACAATTGAAAATGAAATCAATATCTTTTTGGAGCAATTTACAGTCTCATTGAGATTCAATGACTTTATGGTGAAGTTTCTCCTTAGGCCCATCAGAGCTCTTCGTTCTTCATCTCTGATGTTAGAGCGCCCATACACGAGCCACACAATTGCAGTCGCGTTCCAGCGAACTCAAGCTGCCCGTAAGAAATACTGTACTACACCTACACGGGCGTTCACAAAAGTCAAAATGGGCTTCTGCAGTCAACTTGCTGCTGATCTCCGCCGAGATGTCATCGCGGCATCCGCTGTACACTAACCACAAACTTGCAGTCAGTTGCCTCAACTGCAAGTGCGGTTTATATATGACCGCAAGTCGACCACAAAAATGTGGTTGGGTCAATCGCGAAATGCAGTCAACGTGGCCACAATGTTGTGGTTGCCTCATCTGTAAATATGTGATCTGTGTACGGCCGGACTTGGACGTTGGAACGGGTTCTCGATCCAGATGTTCTCTCATTTTCCATCTAAATTCTGCTGCCTGTTTGACAAATAAGGGAACTGGTGGAGGAAAGTTTAGACTTTTTCTCAACAAGGATTCCTGTAAGTTCGTGAGCGGGTGGGAACTCATGTTGATGACGTTGGCTGCTTCGTAGTTATCCTGTTTTCGATCTGCATTTGGGCATTGTTCCCTCACCAAATTTCGCCGCTTCTTGTTGTGGGTATTCTCCTTGTCTTGGCAGATATTTAAGCATGTGTTTTCAATTTTGGCAAAGATTGGTCCATAATCCTCTTCCATGGTCTCTCTTCTTATTTCTTTAAATCATTCTGTGGCATCCTGCATCAGAGTTGCAGTTGTTATCTCTTTTTATTTCTTCAAATCATTCTGTTCCAAATTGAGTTTGGCTCTTTCTCCTGGGAAAGGTGATTTCAGCGGCAAAACCTTTGGAGACTATGTTGCTTCGCACAAAAAACTGGGATGAGCTTTTTCCTTGGCAAGCTAGATCATAGTCTTCTCATATCCTCAAAATAAGTCGCTGTACCGGGTGTTCAACGTTTGTTTGAAATTGGTCGACAAGGTTTCATGGTGAATTTTATTAGTTTGGACTTCCATTGTCTATTGATCATAATATGATTTGAAATCTCTGAAAGTACAATTAAAATAAAATGAATAGCCAAAAATATCGATTTTATTAAGCAATAAAGCGTGAAATGAAATTACATTAAAATAAAAATAAGCAAAAACTTAAAATGTTATGGTCTATACTTCTATAGTATTAATTGCCCGGCTTAGATCATAGAATAGGCCAATTACATTTTTTTGTTTAATGCTCTATATATGAATTCCAAACAGTCATAAATTGCAGTATTAGTTGATTAATTTTTTTTAATACGTTCTGAATGGATGGCATTAATTGGAAGTTCTCCAAATAAGCTGTCAGTCGTGTGGAGTATGATGTCTTGAAAACTTTTGCAATTTGATTTTGTATGCAGATAGATCTATAATTTTTCATTTCTTTTATAGGACCTTTGTTCTTATAAACTGAAATGCATTTAGACTGTTTGATGGAAGGAAATATTCCAGACGTGAATGAATCATTTATTAGTTCACCCAGTGGGTGGGCAATAAGTTTACCAGCAGCCTTCACGACCTTACCTTGTGTGCCATCCATTTCTGCCGCAGGTTTAGATGTTGTTTTTGAGATGATTTCCATAACTTTTTCAGGTGTTACATGAGTCATGAAAAAATTTTCATGAAATTTATTGAATTGTTGATCAAGGTTTGATTTAGGACAATTTTGAAAGAAGTCTATAAAGTAATCATTGATAGTTGCTTTTTTTCCAGTGGATCTGTTATCAGTTCACCATTGCCTTTATTTACACTTATAGCAGGGTTCACCTTATTGCTCTTGTTTTCTTTAATGATTTTCCAACTTTCCCTCATTCTGATGTTTGATTTAAGTAATCGTACGTCGTGTTTATGTTTCTGAAATTGTTTCACATGACTGGTGTATGCTTTTTTACGTCTGTTTAAAAAAAAATCTGATTTTCCGTTAACCAGCTGTCGCGCCCCTAGGAACGACAACTCTCAGAAGTCGAAACTTGTGCGAGCTAAGGATTAACGAGGTCTTTACTTTTAATTTGTAATTCTTAACACGGGTTGGACGATAGCAGGTGAAAATCGATCGTTCAGACTAAGGCTTGAACCACCGACCGACATGTTCTATATCTTTCGATATCTTCAAGACAGTTCGAGTTCTTTTTTTTCCTTTCCATTTCACACAATTGGTCATGCATTATTTTAATCTCTGAGGTATACGACCGTTTTTTGATTGATTTTATTTTTGTTTAACTGATTGGAAATGCGCAATTGTAATGATATAAAAATGTATAGTAAAATGACGAGAATGTTTCGTCAAAAGTATTCGCTGTATAAACTTCAGCCCAACTTTCACGGGATATATAAGTTAAGAAAGTTTCAATTATGATTCACCTGATAGGTTTATCAACAATTGATTTTTTGCATTATCAACAAGAAAATCAAGTTTACATCTTCACAAATAATATAGTAATCATCCCTCTTATAGATATCATGAAGTAGAAATTCTAATTTGTCCAGAAAAATGTTCGAGTTACTGTCAGGAGTCCTATAAATTGAGATTGTGTACACTTGTTCTTTCCTTCATGTCTCATCTTGGCATTACACACTTTAAAGTTTTTTTCAATACTGTAATTTGAGTGCAATGCTTCAGCCTCAAGTTCTTCTCTGATAAAAATATATACATTTCCATCCTCTTTCATGTTCATTTCGTGTGAAGCTGGAGATCAGTTTATAGTTTTCTATCACAGTCACTTCAAGTTCTTCTTACTTCGGCCAGTGTTCATCAAAGCAAATGATGTCAATTTTGTGAGTTGTTAACAGTATGTTGATGGAGTCACATTTATTAGAAAGGCTTCGTATATTGAAGTGCATAATGTTGAGCACTTGGTGTTGTTCCAAAATCGCTTTTGTTGTTTCTTAAACTGGGTTATGTTCGGAGAGTTGTGGTTTCATAATTTTTGTTGGTGGAAGAAATTTATAATTGGTAGTTATTTCCGATGAAATGATTTTGTCTAAAAAAGAACTTGGATGTATCTCCTTTGTGATTTCCTCACCATAAATAATATTTTTCAATACATAATTCTCGTAATTTATTTATTTATTTATTTATTTATTCATCCAAACAGGCTGATTAGCCTAATTACATGGATATAACAAAAAAAAAACAAGAATT
>WOGN01007379.1:0-11869 GCA_015342105.1 Leptinotarsa texana | reverse complement strand
AAAATCTCCATAAGAACCACTTCTCAAGCGGCGATCGATCCTTCCAAGTGAAGAAGGGTTTCGTAGAGGGATCGATTCGGCTCTTGCTTCATGAAGCTCTTCCATCGAAACGGAACCAATTTGATTATTTTCCAAAGACATACAACGACAATCAAGTATTGATAGTAAAATAATCGAGTCCACGCACGCGTTTGCGAAAAATGTACAATCAAATTCACGTTGTGTCGCTTCTCTGTGGTTTGATATTTTTGAGTTAGGATTTCGCTCATCTCCGTCACTGCATTGTTGTATATGCGTATCCGTGCCAGCCTGCCAGTTCATTATCGATATCATTATTCTTATGAGTGAGATAACGCAGAACGTAGTCGAATGTCACTGAAGTAGCATCATATTACCGCAATAAAATCGTTCAACACGTCTATAAAAGCAGGGAATATTTGAAAACAGACGTACGCTCGGATTAATATATTTCAGTGCATATTGGCGCAATACAAACAATAAAACGCTACTGATTTGTTTGGATTGCAATGACAGATGGCAAATAATTGATTGACAGACAAGACAAATGTCAAATAGAATGAAAAATAAAAGTGGGTTATTTGGATTTTGAATATTGCAACTGTAAATTTTTAATTTCATTAGATTTGCAGCTGAAAAGTGAGATATAATGCCGGATAACACAAAATCTATTTTCCTAGATGTGGACTCTACCATTATTGAAAATAATCTTCGTTTTATGGTGAGTAAAAATTTAGTGTTTTCAATTAGATTCTCTGTTTTTTACTTCCATTTAGAGGCATTAAATCAATAATACATTGTTTTTATTTTTCTTAGAAGGATTCAAGTGAAGAAGAATTGGGTAAATTTTTCACACCTGGCTATGCTTCTAAAATTATCCAACCGACTCCAGGTGAGTGAACATATCTTGTTTATGGACGTTTTCATAATGGTTTGTAATGCAATCATTAGTGTATAAAGATAAAAGTTCTTTTTGTAGCTCAAGCACTGTTAACGCTAAACTGAAATTGAAAAAACTTTCACGATTGTTTCAATTTAGCACATTCATACCAAAGCATTGTTGTAATATAGCAAATGTTGATCAAAAAAGTAGTGATTCAAAATCTAAGTAAATTGAACGTGAACTCAAAAACTGACAATTGTTGATTGTATGCTCTGATTGGTTGTCATATCTCCCGACTGCATACATGAAACCTTCCCTGGAGAGAAAGACTTGTTAACTTCTAACAGCTCCTTCTTGTGAATTAGGCCGTACAATTCGAGAAGAAACATCCCATGTACCAACACTAACAGAAATCAAAATGAGTCTGATGAATATAACGAGGAGATATACATGCGCAGATCATGCATAGAATTCACTTTCAGATACAAACTGGAAGAAATAATCTGTTCGAAACAATTCCCCCTGCATGAACATTGAATTACATGAAAGAAAAATTACTTCTGAAACAACTACTTTCATATGAGCATTGAATTGAACAAAAATCACTTATTATCCAGTTTGTATTCCATACAAGTAATGTTAATAATTTCCCGAGCTACATACGAAATATCATGGCTATTCCAAGTCTATGATCCATGTATCGTTGCAGAATTATCCAAACTTAGGGATCAAACTCACGACCTTTCGATCGTGAGTTGGGCACACTATCACTGCACACATTTTTTTAATTATTTGGAACACTATTATACTAAATAGTGTACTTCTATTTTTTATATACAGGTTATATCTTGACGAGTTAATGCAATCTATATCTCTATATCTCTTCTAAACAGAAGAATTAATATCACTGTTCTTAAATTGGTGTGAAATGAACAATCTGACTGTAAACTTGACCAAAACAAAATATATCTATTTTAATTTGAAAAACGATCTGAAAAAGCATTCACTTGCCTTACTAATCAATGGAATGGCATTGGCATGCACAAGCTGTACAAAATTCGTTGGCGTTCATGTAGACAACTGTTTCAGGTGGTCTGACCATATCACAGTTGTATGTAAAAAAATCAATCAAGGTTAATATGCAATCTCAAGAATTAAGAATTGTATGCCTTTACATGCCATTTTAGATGTATATTACAGTCTGGTCTATAGCCGTCTAAGTTACAATGTGAACAGTGTTGACAAAGATAGGGTATTCATTGCTCAAAAAAAAGTTCCCTTGGAGGGAATCATGCAAGACATTTTTCATAAATCATCAATTCTTAACCTTTCCCTGCATCTATATCTTTAAAATACTTTTATATGCTCGCGAATGTATAACAGACTCTACTAAGAACTCATTCTATCATAGCTACCCAACTCGATATGCAGAGGAGTTGAGCATTCCTAAACATAAAACTACAAAATTCGAACATTCTCCCAAATATATGGGAATAAAATTATTCAATTGGTTACCAGACCATTCCAAACAGATCAACACTGCAGCATTTAAGAAAGCAGTTAAAACATTGCTTCTTTCTAAGGCCTACTATAGTATTGGTGAATTTCTCTCAGACCATCTCGACTGAATGGGTTCATGCGGCTTTGGCATGACATATTCAATTTCTATAACTACAATTGTTTCAACTTTTGTAATTCTGACTTTTATTGTATAAATTTTTATTGTATTATTTTTATCTACGGATCTAAAATTTTATCACTTGGTGTGATTTCTATGTGCTTAATACTGACCTATCCTATATGTTTGTCAACGCCTTTAAAGATGAATAAATATTATTATTATTACTTACTCCGATCGGAGTGGTTGTTGCTCAACCTGTTAATAAAAGATCAATATTTTTAGTACCTTGACTCCCAGTTATTTAGAAATGTAGCAAGTTCTGACACACGTTCATATGAACTTTGTTTCATAAAATATGACAACTATTCACCAACTGAAATTAAAGACATCATTCAGGATACACCCTGTATAAAAACTATTTTACATAACACTTTGTGAACGATAATCAGAACTTTCAAGCTAGAATTTTTCAAGTTATTTCACACAGAGAAATGACAACAGTTATACAATAATATCTAATAGTGAATCAGAATATTATTATGATGGCAATATACGTTGATATATTCAAGATAACCTTGAATAATTGGACAATTTGCACTCAAATGTTTGTAGACTTGAAGAGTTTTTATTTCAAATGGCAAATTGTTAAGATTTCTTACTATATCGATGGATATATATGTAAGAAACGTTTTCAAAACGGCCCCAATTCCACAGTAAAACCCTTTTATGATTTCAAAAACCTTGGTGAGTTTTTCAAATTTTAAAGTTTTCATCTTCTACAACGTCACCAGGCATTTCTTTACCATCTCAAGACCAAGTTTAGGTTTAAACTGCAGATTGTATTGTAGCATACTAATAAAATTTCTCAGATGACTACAACTTACCTGCAACAGTGTTTTCTCCAGTTGTTTCCGAAGAGCTAACTTAGCAGCAGCTTGTCTTTGAGCAGGGGTTTGATTATCTTCTCTAGATCTCTCCTAAAAGCCAGAAAAATCAGATCAAAACTAAATCTCTTTGGGAGATGGTATTACTCGTAAAAATCTATGCAAACAGAAATTATCGAGTTATGAATTAACATATTTTTTTCAATTACCTCTGGAACTATATTAGGTGGTATATTTCCAGGAATGATTAATCCTTTGTTATCGACTCCGCTGATAGTCTAGCAGCATTTAAAAAACATATGAATGCAGAATGAACTCCAATATATTGTTAATTAAAGATACAATATCAAAATGGAATTGGGCAGAATCAAATATAATTCAACACTAGCAAAAGAGGAAGTAAAAGAAATATTAACTGCAATGTATAATGAATTTTCCTGTATCATTAATAAATTTATTACTATTGACTATGGGATAATTATTTGAATTAACAGTAAATAGTAATTTCGTAATTATGAAAAAATACTGACTGACTTCCGACTATAAAAGTAAGGTTTAGAAATCCAAAGAAAATCACTTCTGTATAATCCAATAGAAACAAAATTGTCAAGAATGTATTTGTTTTAAATTATATTTCCCACTTTTGATATATCCTAAACATCAGAGCTTATGATTTAGGTATCTCATTTACATGCTTTCCAGGAACTAAGTTGTAAATAGGAACCAAATAATTGATGACCGAGACTTTAACGAGGGAAAGATGACAGAAAAAGGAAGACACAAATAAAACGGGAACATATTTTGTCTTCTACCGAGATCTGTTTCAAAATGCCAAGATATTACTCTACATACCTTCACAGACGGAGGAGGAGCTGGCGTTATAGTAACTGAAGGAGACAAGTCTTTGACTGCTGGAGGGAAACCTGTCGGTCGACAGATGGACGTTCTTTGGGGAGGTTGAGGAACTGAGAGGCTGGCTCTGTTGTTGACAGGAGAAGCGCTAAGAGGTGGACCATGCATGTTCGCACGAGGTGGGACAGGTTGTTGCTGTAAATAATAATCAATTTAAAATATCACGTTTTCCAACTACAACTATAAAAAATAAGATTCAATTAGAGTTATGCAAATCAACTTGAAATTATTTGAAAATTTACTACCACTAAAACTTCAATTCTCTGACATAGCTCGGATGGAAAAGTTTTATCTGTATGAAACAAAAGTTTTTGCTAATCATTTCGTTTTTATGTGTTATGCTTATGTTATACTTATAACATAAGGTAATTATATCAAAGTGTCTCAATGTTACCAAAGTCAAAGTGAAAACATGCTTTACTGTCTGAAGATTCTTATCTTATTGACAAAGCTTGGTTAAAATAATTGAAAGAACAGAATTACACATATTACCTATTGTTACTTAGTCATGTAAAACTATAGACTATAAAATAATATACATTGCTAGTGTGTTGAATAAAATTTTCAAGTAGATACTGAACAAATCTATATACAACAAAGAAGTACGGAAAAAGATAAAAACAGTTTGTATTTACATAGTACAATACAACACTTTACAAAAATAGCCAATAAGAATGTATTTTAAAAATCTCCATTATTGAGGGGATATGTTTGTTTCTGATATATTAAAGGTGAGTTTTGCTTCACACATCTTTTTATTTTGCTAATATCACAATTTATTATTGTTTCAAGTTCAGAAGGATTTTGATCATGCCATAAAATTATAGTGTCTTCATCGAATAATGTGAACTCACCTTTGATATTGGCACCATTTGTTTTGCAGATTTGAATTAATCATGAAGTATTTTGCATTCCATTTATGATTGAAAGTCTTAGTTTATAGAACGTATCTGATATGGATTTCATTTGGAGCACATGCTCCTTCTGTCAGTGTGAGTTGATTGATAAATTAATGAGAAATTATAATATGGAATACTGTAAAAGTGTTTTAGTTCCAATAGATGTGAGATTTCTGTTCAGAGTTCAAAGTGACAGTTCTATATGTCTTCAGTAACTAGTCAATCTGATAATACTTTCATCATTTCCTAAATAGCAAGATTTATTGGCAAACTTTAAGAATAGCATTGAAAAGCAGAAAAACGTATTTTTTTAAGACCACCAATATACCAGAGAGAAAATTAATGCAGATTGGGCTGCTGATCGCAGAGATAGAAAGTGTATAAATAGATTCATCTACTTCTTTGGTAGCAATCCCATTTTCTGGCACTCAAAGAAATAGAGCTGTGTAGCTTTGTCAACAATGGAGGCAGAATATGTCATGGCAGGCCTGACAGCTAAGAACTTGTTAATATTAATGATAACTTCATGAATTTAGTTGGGACAATTATCACAGTTTCAAAGTGGACATTTTAAAAATGGATAACCTAGAAATGGAATATTATACCAAAGATATTTTATCAAAAAATGCGCTCTCTCTTGATTGTATACCTACTGGCGAATACAAGAGAAGAAAACTAATAGCAATAATTAAAAATTATTGATACTACTTATCTTTTCAGCAAAAACAAACATATTGCAATTCACTATTTTATGAAAATAATATCGAGGGGATGTATTAAGAAGAATGGTAATGAATATTTGTTATTCTTTGAGTATTTTTAATGCTCCCTCATCATGTAACTCAATTTTTTATGTGCCATCTGTGTAACTACAATTGAAATGTAATGTGCTGTTGTTGCGAGTAAATTTTCAAAAATATAAAGTATTTTATGTCAATACTTTAGTTAATACAAGGTTCAGTATAATATCAGCGTATCTGTCGCCCAAAATACTTGATAAAAGTTACACATGAATGTCAGAGAATTTTGAAACCCAAAAATTGGTGATTTGATGCAATGTAACAAAAAACCTACTTGTTATCATGATAGCATAAGTCATTTTCTTGAAATATCCTATTTCAGACAACAAACGAAAAAAAAAAGAACTGAAATAGTTGCTTAATGAAGCATTCGGTTTTCTCTATTAATGAATGCTAATATAACTACAGAATGGTTAAAAAAAATAATTTTTTAATATGTCTCCTCTCTAGTTTGGACAATAGCTTCCATTCTCCGAGAAATTCGGCAAATTAGCGTTAGAATATAAACAATGAATCAATCAATTGTTAGAAGAAACAAGACTTATTGACAAAGTCATTGTAGAAGTGGAATAAAAGAAAATAGAACAAGTATTACAGGATACAATAGACAATATAAAATGGATAAATACAGCAATATTCATATACAAAAGGAATTAATATCTTAAAATAATATCTCATAACATAAAATTCCTCCAATGTATAAAATGCATAGTCTAAAAGTAGCTCCTTTAGACCATTCCTAAATTTATAATATAAAGATAAGGAAGAACATCTATTGGCAAGTGATTGAACATTTTTTTGGCATTGTATATTTACAGAGGTCTTTGTCATCGAGCTGGGAATACGTAAGGGGAACACTTGCATAATATGCCTTGTATTACATCGGGAAGTTGAATTGATGCATGAGTTTTTTTGTAAATCAAGCGTACACACTCCAAGATAAATAAAAATGTCAATGTCATGATTCTGTGATGTTTAAATATAGGTTTGCAGGGATCTCTTGGCTTTGCTCTGCAGATATAATGTAAGGCTCTTTTCTGAATATCGAACAAAGAGTTTAGTAAAAATTGAGAACTGTTGTCCCAAAAATAAATCCCATATCTCAAATTAGAGTCAATTAGAGCAAAATATGCAGCTTTTGTTGCTGAGAAATTACGTCTCCTGAAGCAATACTCCTGAAACATGTTAATCCACTTCTCCATGAAGGCAACGAGAAGTTCATTTTCGTAGGTGGTCTTTCGCGACTTCTTACAAGCCTACCATATTTCCAGATATGCTCAACAGGATTTGCATCCAAATGTTTAATTGTTGTTTTTAACAAATACGCAGAGAAATGCAATGATTAATTGCATAATTCATGAATTTGAAACAAATCGTGATTCCAAAATGAATGGAGAAACAATGAACAGGAAATGAACCAAGCTAGCATACAGGATGGTTTTGGGTGTCATACACAGAGTGTCTCTCAAGCCTAGATGATAGAAATATAATCACTGTTGATAAAACTACTGTGTTATCGAAATATGTCGTGATATATTTTTCAAATAAAGTTTGTGGACATCAAATCGTGAGGTATAGTTTATGAAAATAGAAATATAACTTTGTTTTTTACTCATATAATATGTATAAATTGGGACTCATTAGAAAATCTGTTAGATGTGAATTAATGTGGGATTTAAAAAAAATATTGAAATAAGACAAAAGACATACCGCTCGCATTATATTCGGGGTGTTGCCGTTCCCCTGCAGAATGCCGCCCATGCCGCCAATTTTGTGCGACGAATTCGATACCGGATGACGAGAGTGTGTGATCTGCGGCGGTTGCTGGCCCTTCGGCGGTACTTTGACGGTCGTCGGGGTTATGCTCAGGCCGCTGGGTAGGCCGGTAGGGGGCAGAGCTGACGGCGGTATGCTCGGCGGTATGACGGCGACGTTTTCTTTCAGCTGCTGCGACTGCTTGAGCTTTTTCAAGAGGACCAATTTCATTTCTTCAGCTCGAAGTTCTTCTCGCAGCCTCCTCAAGCCTCTTTCCCTGCGAAACAATAAATGAAAAATTTAAGTATTTTATTATCCTGCACAGAACTAACTAACCGGGTTAGTTTCTAATGTTTATCTTTAATATTTGTGCAAAAGAAAATATATTTCCATCTTCTTTAAAAATTGCAAAAGTGATTCTTATACCAATATTTTCAAAACTACTCTAGAGTCGATGATGAGGATCAAATTATGAATTATTTTGAGGTTATCAGATATTATATTGAACGGCTGGGAACAAGGACTTAATACATATGCTCCTCTATTGAACCTGACAAAGGTTTTTGATTGTGTCTCAACTGACATATTGACCGAAAGACTCAAGTTTTACAACTTTCATTCTGATAGTATAGCCTTTCTCAAGTCCTACCAAACAGAACGCTCTCAGAATGTTCTATATGACGGTGTCTCTTCAGATGGTATGCGGGTGCATCATGGAGTTCCACAAGACTCAGTTTTGGGGCCGTTACTCTTCTTGATCTACATAAAATGACTTTAAAGTCAATGCAGCTGTCTCAAAACTCATACTATTTGCTAATGACACCACTCATCTTGTTTTTTATCCAATAGATGCAAATGTGTGTGGTAACCATAGTTTTGATCACGCATTAATCTTTGTTTGGGTTGCTCTTTCTGTTGGTTGGATACAGTTTAGGTGTATGCATGATAATAATTTACAATTTTCACAATTAATTTTATTTGATTTTCATGGATTAACATAATTATAATTTTATTAATGTATTGTTTTATGGTGCAATGATTATAGACATGAGAAATATATGAGCAGGTAAAATAAATCACTTTCACCAATGGGAAGTATGAGAAACTATAACGATTTATGAAAACAGCTGACAGAACTTTGTTTTTGTTTTACTGTTCATCTTATATCCAATATTTCCAAAATGCTGTATCTGGACGATAAAATCAAATCAAATATACTTTTTTGTCTGAAGAAAATACATCTTATAGAAAAGGTCTGAAAATACAAACAACAATACAAGAAGAAATATATATATAAAGTAGAATGTATATTAAAAATAATAAAATAATATGCTAAGCGAGAAAATATTGGTTATCGAGTGAATTAGGAGACAAAAATATCATCAAAATACTCTTGAACTGAGTAATGGACTCCATCAACCAGAAGCCTTTTGACCTCTTTTCTGAATTTAATGTAAGCATCGATTTCTTTTATTTTAGCAGGCAGATGATTAAATAGTTTGATTCCATTGAAATTAATCGAGTCCCTAACTAGTGAGCTCGTGGGAGTGGGCAGTTCAATATTCCTAATGTGACTTTGGGTGTTGTGAGGAGAAGTGTGATTCACCCTAGACAAATGGTGTTTCTTTATTAATCAGATTGTTTCCAAAATGTATAGGGAGGGTACAGTTAAAATACTGTGAGCTTTGAAAAGAGGTTTGCAAGTAACTCGGGAAGCAGCCTTGCACATGTAACGGACAACTCTTTTTTGAAGGACAAAGATCATATGAAATAAGTCTCTGGAACAGACTCCCCAGAAGGCGATTCCGTATCTAATACGTGAATCTATAAGAGCAAATTGACAAATGTATTCATTTACTCAAATTACAACTCAAGTCACCAACAAACATTAATATTTCAGAATGACTAATTTTGGTTTTGATATCATTCACAAAAATAAATAGAAATGGTTCTAAATAGCTTCCTAGCAGTACAGCCACTGACGGTGATTTCGTGAAATATAAATTGATTTTTACTTGTGTTCTGTTACATAAATAATTTCTATGCCAATCCAATAAGTGACTATAGAAACCAATTGCCTTCATTTTTGCATAGAGAATCATTAAATAGAACATGACAAATGAATTTTACTAGTTCAGACTTCCATTGTTTAATATGATTCTAATATGATTTGAAATCTCTGAAAGAACAAGTAAAATTCAAATGAATAGCTCATATTAGACACTGGAAGTCAAAACTAGTATAAAAACTATCTTGTTTATTGATTTCATAGATTTTATACTTCTGAAAAATTTTCAGTAATAACATTCAACACATTTTCTCTCCCTCTTCCCTCTCTCTCCTTCCTCTTTTTTTTTCTCTTCTTTTTTCTTTGTTTTTTCTCTAGTCTAGTTTTCTTTTCTTCAAGGCTAGAACTAAGATCAACGGTACCCTTCCGTGACATGTTGTTTCTAGCCTCATTTTTATAGATTGAATACTGTATTTATATGTAATAAGGAACTACAAATATTATTATTATTCTCCAAAACATTGAAGACTTACCGAGAGTAGAGTAACAGATCGATATTTGTTACTCTATTCAATTATAACCTGATTGCAGCAGTATTTGCCAAGAGAGAGAGAGAGAGAGAAATACGTTTATTGTCCTAAGAAAGAGTTCCTGTTGACAAACGATTATGAACTATGTCAAAGTAATATAAAAGTAATACCTAAAAACCCATTTATATAAAATAGGGTGTCAAACACATTTTTACGAAACAAAATAAATGCTATACAATTTAAAATTCAAGGAATTTCCTTAAAAAATATGCTATATTATAGTGACATACATTAGTAAACTATAATTCATAAAAAGCGTTGTCATTGTAAAATTCATCTAAACTATAATAGGCTTTATCAATCAGAATATCGCTTAATTTTTTCCTGAAAATATTCAGAGACTGAAATGGTCAAGTCAGACGACACCCAAATAGAAAACAAAAAACTATGTGACATTCACAATAAAGAACCTCTCTCCGAAACCTCACCTATGTTTCATCTCAGCTATGCTGATCTCCTTGATGGGCACTAGAGGCGGCATTTCTCCCTCGCTCGAGTCGCTGCCGTAGTCTAAATTGCCGTTTGTCTTCAACACCTCCAGAGAACCGTTGATCACCACGTCAGGGCTTTCGACGTACGAACGAGGTTCGATGCGTGGTCTGAGGATCCGCCTAGAGTTCGAAACGTGGTGCTGCACCACCACAGGAGGAGCCGAGATGGCGGGGAGGTGGTCCGGTGGAATGGGATGGTTGAAGTTTAACTGATTGTATGCAGGAGGTGTCGAGGAGATTCTGTTGTTGGAACTGAAACATTAACAACATTTC
The DNA here is from genome assembly GCA_015342105.1 of Leptinotarsa texana. Lineage (NCBI taxonomy): Eukaryota > Metazoa > Arthropoda > Insecta > Coleoptera > Chrysomelidae > Leptinotarsa > Leptinotarsa texana. The sequence goes on along the minus strand of WOGN01007379.1, from coordinate 735 downwards.
TATTAGTACAATAGTCCCATGTTAAAGCAAAAAAGCAATTTGTTTGAAGGCGGTTGACAATGTTTCGTGATGCAATTCATTAGTCCGGACTTCCATTGTCTAATATAGTATAAAATGATTTGAAATCCGTGAAAGAATCTGTAAAAAATTAAAAAAAGATTCGCTGAAAAATAACAATTATACTAAGCAAAAAAAAACTGAAATTACAAAGAGGTAAAATTCAAACAACAACCAAAAACAAACAAAAAAATTGAACTTTTAACACGAGATGAAAATTAAAAAATTATTAACAAGAAATGTTCACATTCGTTTTCGGGTGATAACTGGACTTATTCCTCCTCCGAGATCTGACTATTTATAGGTCATCAGAGTGCTTTCACCTATCCCCTCTTCCCTCTCTACGCTTCATCGGTTTTAGAAACGCTGTTTCTGTTTAAAATCTGTTGCTCTGCTATTTCTGATTTGCTGGTTTCTCCTCGCTATGTGTGTTTCTTGTGTTCGGCAATGCGAACTTTCAATGGCCTATTACTTTTAGTCCGCTAAATTTATCTTCACAGATTTCTCTCTTTGAAAACACGATTCACTTTCTAAGTACCGACTACTCCCCCTAGGGACGGGAGGCCGCTTATATAGCGGCAACGATCACTGCAGATCCCTTCTCGTCGTTTCGGCACTCATCCGGAAATTTCCCGCCTAGTCAGACCGCTTCTTCCGCGGTGATGTCATGCGCCTGGT
>WOGN01007378.1:0-11393 GCA_015342105.1 Leptinotarsa texana | reverse complement strand
ATTAGTCCCTGCTTTAGCTGTTATGTTTCCCAATGAAGCAGATCCAGATATCCCCACTGAAACACTTTGGTTCGAAGAGGACTCTCTCCCCCACATTTTGGTATCAATGTCAGAAAATATCTCGATGATATATTTGCAGGACGCTGGATTGGACGACGTGGTATAATTGAATGGCCGCCAAGATCCCCAGACTTAACGCCAATAGATTATTTTTATTGGAGATATATGAAAGACAAGGTTTATCAAAATAGGCTGGCTAATATTGAAGATCTGAAAAGCAGAATTAGAGTGGAATCACATAACATACCGGCTGAGGCCATTCAGAATTTCGTAGACGGGTTTTACCATCGCCTAGATATGTATTCGTAACTTTTCGAAAGAATTCAAAAAACAAAGTTGGGAAGGGTTGCAGCTGGGGGGTTGAAAAAAAAAATCATTTTATTGCCAAAAAATGCTTATAACTTGAAATCAACTGAGGTGTTTCGGCGTTTTTTTCCTAAAATACTGGTTAAAGAGATATTCATTTTATTCCGGGCTTTGCGCACCCCTGTATACATCTAGATGTTCCATTTTCCATATTTTTCTTCAAAACTACTAAAACATTTACTGTAGCCCTAGATTAGAAAAAGTGTATGTTTTATTTTGTGCAATTCAAAACAGGTACTCAAAACAGCTTTGTAGAAAAGAGACTAAATGAATACCATCTGGTTGAAAAAATCGTACAACCAAGCTTCTTCCTTCACATATTTGTTAGAATAAGAATATCCATCAGTGGTGAACAAAAATTAAAAACAAATATATTATTTCTCAACTCATTTTGTCACTTATTGAGAAACTATAAAAATATAAAATAAATAAAATTTGAAATCAGTACAGTGACAGAGATCCCAGACGAGTGCTAATTATCTGTAATAGTTTTATTAATTTTTTTTCGGTTTTCAGATTAGAATTTCTATTTTAGTAAAAATAAATATTTTTATAGTTTTATTTCTATGCAATACAGTAAAACTACAATGTTTCAATTTTTAAAGTTAAATTTTTTAAAGTATAATAAATAAAAAATTTAAGTTTTATTTTTTACTCGACTATGATGAAGCCATAGGAAAGACAAAATGTGACAATGTGACAAAATGTACAAGGTAGAAATGAAAAATTCAATATAACCCGACAACTGGAAAAAGGCTAAGAAACTAACTTGACTAGCGACAAATGAAACAAACAAACAAAATAAAAACAATATTTGTGCTGTTTTCGTATTTTCAAATGAATTACATTATAAATCGGTTCGAATTCCATCTACTGGAAGTATATTTAGTCTTTGATCCATGGTTCAATTTGTCTATCGAATGATGATGTGTGCTGTTATAACGCACAACAAAAACGCACAACCATGTCATTCAATAGTATATTCCAAGTAGGAATAGAAGCCAATTACCCACGAGCGAAAAATTGTAAGCACAAGGCGTTAGCCGAGTGCAATAATTCGCAAGTAGACGTAATCGGCCTTACCCTCGAGGTGCATACTATCATTTTCCTACGACTCACCTGACGACGACTGAATGGTACAGTATATTTGTTTGAGATTATGGCTTTGTATAATAAACTCACATACTGACACACGTTACCGCTGAGCTACTCTGGTAATTACCAATGTCGGGTCTGATTATGATATGAGTAGTAAACATAATTGATATTCACTTTGTAAGTGAATTAATGAATTTGAAGAGTTTTAAATAATATATTAATGTCAAATACAAGTGCGAACAGGTATTTTTGGTCTGTAAAATATTTTCAAATCCTTTTGTTTGGCTGTTATAGTTATATAGAATTAACGAAAGTAGGCTTTGCTTTAGAGGCGTCTGGCAAATGAAATATGATTGGCTGTTGGCTGATGAAGTTGAATAATTCATTTTTAACCTTTGCGTTGTGTCTTACTTTTTCAAAAATTGTTGCAAAAAGTTCATAGAAGGAAAAATCGGAGTTGTGTTACCTTTGAAAACAAATATTTGCCATCTGCAGCTTCCTTAATGAATTGATTATTTGTTCAGTGGCAAGCGTCGACAATTTTTTCGGTTTATAGGTAATTAGATTTGCGTTTTAGAGAGGAACGTAATTTGGAATATTTGCTGATGCTGATAATGAGGATGATTTCAAAGTTTTTGCTAAATTTTCGAAATAATGACGAGGAACATTTTCGGAAAACTTACAAAATTTTCGAAAGTATATTGGTATTTTTCTCTTGATTTTGCTGGCTGCAAAATATTCATAGCAATATTTTCTTGCTCGGAAATATCTGCTGGGATTGCACAAATTCCTTGATCGAGATACGGAATGACCGGTCATAATTAAAACAAATGATTGTTGATACACGGATACTGCTAGATTCATTACCAACCCACTAACTGTTGAACAATAAATTCACTGAAAATATGATTTTTATTTCGATTTTACAGATAATTTGGTAGAAAATATTTGGCTCTTGGACCATTGAATGTATTTATGAGATCATATTCATCAGAGTGAATGTTACACAACTCATCATTTTTTAAAATTTCTTTAGGAATGGCCGCCATTAATTTAGAATACACGAATATTCTAAATGAGTCTAACTGCTGTCAAACGCGGTATGATTAGTTTGAAATGGAGGGAGTGGAAAAAATTAATTATAAAATTAAAGAGAATATAAAAAAAACATTTGTCAACTTTTGATGCATAGAAAAAGTATTGTGTTGAGGAAAAGAGAAGGGTTTTTTTCATGGGTTCAAGGTAATTTATGTCAACATTTTGTTTTCATTCCCTGAAACAATTTCTGGCAAAAATCAATGACCAAATTTTTCGGAATGAAAATAGTACTCTTTGGAATCAGTGATTACCAAAATTCTTATTATTTCAAATGTTAAGATATCTCTTAAACATCTCTCAACAATCGAAAATTTCACCCATCAACGTGCGATTCCAATTAAGTCTCCATTGTAACATGACCAATATTATATATTTTTTTTCTAGTTGAAATAATCTTATATATTTTTTCAAATCAGTATTCATGGGCATAATCTGGTTTCTTTTTGTATTTCTCTTGCTTTCTAATGGAGTAAAAAGAACATGAATGTCCACCACTGGAGTTTACATCTAACAGCAAAAGTTTCTGGTTGTTGCACTTGATAATCATATGGCAGCTAACCACGTATCATAGTTCAATCGGTATTGTCTGAGAGTGAGAGAATTCCAAGAATGCAAACATGTCGGTACATCAAAGAAGGCAACATATAGTGGTCTCAAACAAGTGACACTGCAATTCATCCACAAAGTCACTGAGATATTTCTACCCGCATACCCCTGGAGGACGCTGCTAAGGAGCCATTTTGAAATGGGCGTTAAAAATTATATTAATAGGCGTCGGACTGGTGGTATTGATATAAATTTTCCAATGATAAATTCTGTATGATGCGAAGATCATTGAAATATCGTGAAAACTAAATTTGTTTAAATATTTTATTTTGAGAAGGACCATTCATTTTGAAATATTTAGGATTGTTACCTTCTACAGATCTATAAAATTATCAGAATATTAGATTGAAAAATAAATACAAGTGTTAAAAGGGCAGAAAATACTGTATCTATTAAATTAGCTTTTCGAAAAAAAAAATTGCCAGTAACTTGAATTTATAAAATTTTGCATATGAAAACGTTGACGTTTTCAAAAGTATCCATTCTCTTTATCCAACCTATTTAAATAAATTATAGTTATAATTCATCTTTTGATGTAGGTAAATCAATTTGATATTATTATTATTGATACTGATAATATCAAATTGATATTATTATTATTGATACTGATAATATCAAATTGATCGTTCGTTTCAAAATGAAGATGGATAGAATCTTCGAAACGTCACCAGATAAGTATCCAAATAGAATAGGTTTCCGCGGTTAGAAATTTGAACATCTGAATTTTGGGTTGAACCGCACTAAAAGTTTTGAATGTTCGACGTTTCGGCTTCGACTTTGAAGCCATTTTCTAGAAGTAGAAAAGTGTGGCTGTATTGAGATATACGTTTTTAGCTTTCCCAAGAATGGAAAATCAATGAAATCCAATATATTTTTACTGGCGAGAAGTTTTTTTTAAGATCCTTATCTTATCTGATAACTCTTCTTATACCATTCATCAACGACTTGTTGAGAACACAAAATTCAAAAAAGGTTTCTCTAATGTTCTAATCTCAGGATTTGTGTTATAAGGAATCCAAATTGAAGTACAGCTGCTCACATCAGTGAACACCTACTTCTTCAGATATCAAAATTACATCCTTCAATAGATCTAAGGTTTTTGAACATATCAGAAAGCATAGTGAACCAGTTTAAAAGTATTTCTTGAAAGAACAAATATCATTCAAAAAAACACCTGAAATGTTTGGATTAGTTTTTGGATGCATTTGTCGTGGATAATGGTAATAGATGATTATCGTTCATTCCTATTTCATACACCTTGCGCTCTATCTAACTCTGACGTGATCAAACGAATATTTTTTGCTCGCGACTTCTTATCTTAATAGCGATTTGTTTTGGTCGTGTTAAGAATTAGTCACGAAATTTCCATATACATTCCCTTTGACGGTGATTTTTATTTCTGACACTACGCCACGGAAAAGGAAACTTGATATTAGAACCGCGGTGAAGTACAGAATGATAAGAATATGCAGATGTTAAATTATGTTACAAACCAGAACTATCTAGAATTGTAATTTAAATTTTCATGTTGTAATTTCCAGAATCCCGTAGAACTTTGAAGAATAACTGGCAGCTATCATTAGATTGGTTTTGCATTTGTTCCAAAACATTCCATAAAAATTTTTGTAGTTAATTGAAATACCATAAAAGGAAAAACTGAGGGAAAAACCCTACCGGAACTGTAGGTACGTCGTATCTAAACTAAAATACAAAAGTCACTTAACACTCATTCGTGTCTGTTTCTGCGTAGTGATAAGTCCTAGGAAGCCAAAATTTGGCAGATATGTACTTCTTAGGTCTTAGATGCGCACTAACAAAGGATTTTCAAATATTCCAATTGGGGCGCGCCCCGTGGGGCGTTAACATATGAAAATTACCTTTCATCACTGTTTCTCCACTGTTTCGAAGGCTGAACTTTTGTTTGTAGTTATGTAAGTTCGTTTTATATTGTATATGTACAATAAGAAAGGATTTTTAAATATTTTAACTGGGGGCCAGCCGCCTTCGTAAAACGAAATTATATTTTCATCACTGTTTTCTTGAATTCCCCCGGAATTACCGGTGGGTGAATTTTCGATGTAGGTTCTTTTTTTGTTCCAAATGTAATAAAAAAGGATACGTAAATATTTCAAGACACCAGCCGCGAGGGAAAAAGGCTGGTTTATAAAATTATCTATCTTTGATATATCCGCTATCTTATCTGTCCATAATGTGATAATTATGGTCCCTTACAACATATAATTTGAATGGATTTTCTTCAAGATTTTACAGATTAATAATGCAGGGACATAGCGGATGCTGCGGTACCGGGCCAATTAATTATATATCGATCTTTCAAGGGTAACCTCTAAAGAAAACATTGTCTACTGACAAAAAAGCTGTGAAGGTTGTATATAAAGACATTCTGTAGTATATTTAGTATCAACATTGCACCCGTGCCGAGCCGGGGCGGGTCGCTAGTCTTGAATAAAGTAGTCACCACCACCACCATCACCACCACCACCAAATGAAAGTTGCAATTTATTTTAGCATTGTTTATGTCTCCAATCAGACGGATGGCTTTTTTCTGAACAGAATCCAGAATTTCTTCAAGTCACATTTGTGCGATTTTCACTAAATAGTTTACAAAACCGAGACGCGTAAAAAGAATAGTAAAGTGTTACTTGAATAAAGAGGTATCGACAAATCTAGAAATTTCAGGATGTACTTGTGGATAGCTATGAATATTTCAAAGAAGGTCTAATTTGATTATAAAATATTAAAAGTTACTGAAATGTACAACTCGAAATAGAGTTCCAAGTTTCTGAGAAGCTATCTTTGCTACGACCTGTAATGTGATTCAAAAAACACCATAATCATGATTGAGCCACCTTATTCACCAGATTTGGCACCCTGTGTCTTTTTCCTGTTCTCAAGAAAGGAAGAATCCTATTTCAAAATTGTTGGTCAAAACTAAAGATCTCCCATAAATCAGGCGTTTACAGAATTTCGTGTTCACAGTCAAATTGTTCTGCTCAGTATATCAAACAAAGTGGTAGGAAAAATAAAACAAGAGTTCTGGAACATGTTAAATCAATTGACAATTTGAGAAACCTAAACTTAGATGATTATAACTCTAAAAGTTCATTCTCTAACCACATTCTTAATTACAACCATACTTTTGATATTGATTCTGATTTAGATATTTTACATGTCGGACAAAAGGGAACTTTACTCAATTAACTTGAAATTTTGAAATCAATTCCGCTATTAATAGCCCTAATGAACAAGTACAGTTTGATTGCCAAAAGTTTTTCAGTTCTTTCAATTTTAACAGAATCTTCCCTTCCTTTATCTTCCATAAACCCTCATTGTTGTAACAAGATGGCACGTATTGATGTTATGGGCTCTATTTGCTCCGAACACGACTGGATTTGTATGTGGTGTTTCTCCTCTTGTTGTGTTCTGTGTTTGTGGATCTCTCTCTAGTCATAGTTTCATGCCATCTAGATTTTATCTCTTGATATAATTTTCATAGTTGATTCCCCTTTCTCATTCAATTCATTTCGGATATTTTCTTTATAAGTCGTTTTTATGTATCGGTTGACGATTTTGATGTTAATGAGTGGGTATGAAGCCTTCAAGCCGCCCATAGTTCAGTTACTGAGAAATATGATGTTATTAATTTTTGTTGTTGCATTTGGCAACAACTAATAGAAGGTAAAACGGCGCGCCACGCCATTTTACCTTCTATTAGTATTTGATTGTTGATAATTTCTATTCGGCGCTGCGATCGGACGGAATATTGTGTTACTATAACTAGAGTATCATGTTGCCAGATTTAAAAATTCAGCTTCTGCAAGAATCCGCTCGACGTTAGCGTCGAATTAAAATTAAAAACAATCATCTCAATTCATGTAACTATAATTATCAACAAACAATTTTATTCATGTTTCAAAGAAATTGTAGTAAATTATTCGATAGTTAAAAAAAGTATATATGACAAACATTTACTTCCAAAAATTTCAAATAATGAATCTATATTATAACTGTTCGCAACTTTTCATCAAACAAATTAATTCATGTAACATTTTAAATCAAGTGTCATTTAAAATAGAACAAATTTTGCGAACTATCATTTTTAATGTGTTGAACGAATGCATGAATCAATTAAATTCAAACAAATAAATTGTTAGTTGAATAAATTGGGGAATGAATATTTGTGACAATAAAAAGTAAAACGGCGTTTCATACAGAACTTTTGAAACAACCTTATATTTGAAACCCAACAAAATAATCGACGCAGCTAGCGAAATTGTAATCTCGGTTATCATGACGTTCGGTATTCATCGGTCATTCAGTCATTCATATGGCTAAAGAAATTTGATGCCTAAATTTTAGTGCCAATATATTCTATTCATTAACTAACAACCTAAGACGATATTTTTTAAGATACTGTTTTCTTCAATAAGTTATAGAACATGTTGTCGGCGAAGATTTGTTATTCATATATGGAAATGGTGAAATTTTATGCATGCCGGTGAAATTTTTATTTTTAGGTCCACGAATAACATAGTGAACTTCAGATGGAATAACAGGGTTGAAAATTAAAATTATTCAAATTGCCAACGAAATATTCAATTATTCAGTCATTTACAGTTTGAGGTCCTTTACCTCATTGTGTATTTGATGTACTGAAACCGATATACTGTCTGCGTCAGTGAATAACTTGAAAATCATCTGCCAACTATGATTTCTCCTTCTTTATATCAGTGTTGAACCATTTCTGTGACTCTCTGGAAGTATTTTAAAATTAACTTCTTTTGGAGGAGAAAAGAACCAAAACGAGAGTTTCTGTAAACAATAATTTCTCATCATTATTGATTTTGTTCATAATATCACTGAGTTTGGTAAATAAAAAAAATTGCAGCAGCCTTGACAGTCTCTTCCTATATCCCATATAAATTTTCAATTTCCGATACAATAGAAGGCCATTCCAGAAATACCTGTACTTCATTTTTCGGCCTTAGCCCTGTAATTTCCATCGCCGTTGCCCTGATTATCCATTATTTGCTGCAGTTGACAGCTTCAAAGAGATATGCACCTGGTTCAAAGCACTGATTCTGATTGCATTGATAGGAGTATATATCCGACCGGATATTGGTAAAACAACCGGAAAGAGAATTTGATCAATTTCATTTCATACCGAGTTACTTGACTACAAAATACAGACAAATATTTGCTTTGAAATCGAATATTACCAGTCCGTAGTATTTAAATCAGCATCGTGAGGGCTCTTTTGGGGCGGTGTGGAAATTTTCCCTGAATTCACAAGGTGGAAAAATATTCATTTCAAGAATGGGAGGTCTTGAATAAGTTTATAACACATGCATTGAAGTGATAATTTACAAGCTATAGTAAAGATTTGAGGCTTCACTAGTTTTGCCTACTATGGACAGTTTTCATTTATACTACGAAATAATGGCTCTGGCCATATGGCGAGGACAACGATCAGTGTTAGAACTCTGTCACTATCTGACTACAGTAACATTTAACGTCACTGTTATATGAACAAGTGACTGGTTTTCGAAAGGACTCCCGATGCAAGATCTTTGACCGTAAAAACCATCCCACGTCGAACGATAAAACCTTGTTAACCATCAATAAGGTTAAAGAATATCCCAACACGAAACCATTATTTCAACGGTTTGGTATTGGAAGTGTCACCAAGATTTAGCTAAAGCCTCGGTAGATAATAACATTTTCCTGAGGTGGGTTAAAGGGCACGACAAGAGTAAAGGTAATCGCATTGCTGACTCTTTCGGCAAAGAAGCGGCTGGACTAAGAATTTTAGGACCCAGTGGCACCTACGGCCTAGTGACTTCGAAAATTGCGGAACTAGACAAATGTTAAACCCATGCTCAATCCCTAAACAGATGGGATGGAATCGAAGGATGCAAACTTTCCAGGATCACCTTGGGCGATCCTGGGAAGTTGGCGCCGAAGAAATATCTGGCGATGACCTGGAAAAATCTACGCTTAACAGTAGGATTTACGACTGGCCACTGTCAACTAAACACACTTCTATACAGAAAGAAGAGACTGTCAGGCATGCCCTATGCAAGTGCCCGGAGGACAGGTCACTAGGAGATGTCTCCATCCTGGAAAAGCGCCTGAATTTTCAGGAACACTCGAGCTTAGCGATCCAACGGGCGAGTGCGGTGGTAAAACACATTGCACAGAATCAAGGAGTGGTTCTTACTGGACCGATACGATAAGCGATGCAACAGGTGATTCAATAAACAAGCCGATACTGATTTGACATCAATCACTCATAATCGTGCGTACATAAAGAAAGTAACTAATCTAATTATCAGAGTCGAGTCGGTGTTGGGGACACAGTTGCCGGGTCGCTTGAGCGAAAGAAAGGATCAATATCATTCGACACGTTCATGTCGGGTCAGCAAGAAGAAGTGCAATCCTCTATTTCCTTCGTGAAATTGGTGTAACATAAACCGTGCTTCTCTAGATCCCTTGACACCAATCTCAATAAAATATAGTAACTATTTGAGCTCATTATATAAAACTCTCTAAATTTCTGTTCATGTTGAGAGATCTCACGGCAAACCGCTGCCGAACTGTGTTTATTATTGAACATTATGTGGGTTTACCCAGTATTTTCCAGATTCCCGTTTCCTCGTTTGTAAGTATCGGTAAACGAAAACAACGTCCTCCTTCAAGGAGCTCATGACGACAGATGAAAATAACTGTTCCATTACTTACCGTATAGGCTATCGTGTCGCGAAAACAAAAGTTGCATCGGGCGATAAAATATGGCACATATTACATCGCTTATCGTATTGCTCCATTGGGAACGACACTTAAGCTCAGTGTTGAAAAGTTGCTAATTCACAAAGGTACTTCCTCATGGAGACCCGAGAGAATGCAGAATGAGGTGCTACGTATTTGCACGAACAGTGGCAGACACATTTCATTGTTAGATCTGGCAGAAGTTGAGACAGTCATTGATCACATCAGAAGGCTGTCTTCAAGTTCTTTCTACCGAAAGTCCCGCTGGCGAGGGACGTCACGGCAATTACAATTAAGTTATCATTATCAGCCTCATAAGCAAGAAATGATTTGTGAAACTCTTGATATCTTTTGTGAACGTGATCCCGTTTAGTTCATAGGAAAACTAGCAAGGACAGTTCACTGGTCACCCGGTACTCGAGAATTTCTCTAACCTGCTTTTTATATGAACGTTTTCCATAGTGTAAGTGGCAAACTTAAATACCGAATAAACAGTACAGTATAAACAACACGACAATTCTTGCGTGAGCTTGGATAGGAAGCGAGATGTAATAAAGCTCTGTTGGGCAGGGAGCCACTCGTCACCATCAGCCGGAGCGTCCCCCACCATGGGGCTATGTGGTACCGTTTTCATTTTAATCATCCTGGGGCTCAACATTTAAATTTTCTTCTGCTTCCTCCCCCTTTTTCTTATACCTTTCCTTGTTCCACATGTGTACACATCAATGTGTAAGTTTGAAAATGTCCTCAAAGGATGAAACTGCGGTAACGTTAGTTACAAATAAAAGTGGTAAAAAACATAGCAAGTCTCAATTCTCTTTTCTTCATTATGATTTTCTACCACGTAGTAACGGCTACATCCATCAATTTATGTATTTATGTTTTTATATTTTTTATGTTTTTCATTTTGTAGGTACATAATACTTGTTATTAGAGCTCTAGCATTGTAAAGAGGAATAGCCGAATCGATCCCTCTACGAAACCCTTCTTCACTTGGACGAATCGATTGCAGCTTGAGAAATGGTTCTTATGGAGATTCTGTTAAACTTGTTCTTCCATATGAATCAGTAGAGAGTTGTCTTGAAAATCTAGTGAAGAAAATTGGATTGGATAATTTAGGAAACACTTGCTACATGAATAGCATTTTACAAGTGTTGTTCATGACGGAGAATTTCAAGACAGGTTTCAATGATGAACGAGAACGGGAATGTTTCCTACCTATTGATCAAACTCAAACACCTAGTTCATGCAGCTGCAGTTTCGTAAGGAGGTATCATCTTTCCCTCCAACCGATTTCCTGGAGTCTATGAAGTTCACTAGATACTCGTTACGACAACAAGAGGATTGTTCCGAATTCTTGGGGTTCTTGTTGAATA
>WOGN01007377.1:0-11872 GCA_015342105.1 Leptinotarsa texana | reverse complement strand
ATAAATAGCTTCAGTTTTGAGAAGTTTATAGTTTTATCTTCCTCTTGAAGATGATCACTTGATGATCAAAACACGTATCGAGGTATAAAAGTAACGATTTGGTATTGGGGAAAAACTCCAGTGATATTCAAGTGTAGGCAAAACAAATATATCTTCCTTCTATTATTGAAGTATGTACTGCATTTCATATACATTTGAATTATTTATCTACTTCATCTTTAGTTATCTTGACTCCGATGACTGGATGTGTTTAAAGCACTGGCACTGTTTAAATCATATTTTTGCTGATTCTGGTAGTTGGGTATACTAATTACGGTACCTGAATCAGGTAAATTATCAATAACATTTGTTGACCCCTTTCTAATTGCCATCATGATACTTGTTATTATTGAAATTCTTAGAATTGGGTTCCATATTCGGTTGAGGTGCACAGCTTCTTCTTTTCTGTGGGAATTATTTGTGTGTTTGTGGTTCTCTATTGGCCCCCGTACCAGTCGGATATGGTGTCCCTGGTCAGGAGCAATGTGTTCCGTGTTTTCGTGTTTTCAAACAGAATCCTGTGGTTTCCTTCAGATATTGCGTGTTCCATCATAGCCGACTTGTCCGTTTGACCTAGTATGCAGTTTCTTTCATGCTCCTCCAGCCCTGTTTCCATAGATCTTAGTAGTAATTAGCACACCAAACTACCTGAATCAACATGGATATGCTTTACGCAGTGGGACTACCCGTTAATGGGAGATAAATTCTGGAGAAGCTAGGCACTCGCGCCAACGAAACCTCAGGAAGAAATTCCAAAAATCCAAACCCGAATAAAACTAGTGACACTGAAAACCTCGGCCGTGAAAGCGTTAACCGTTTTCTCTTACTCTGATTTATGATTGCTTCAACTCACCTATATTCATAATTTCCCGTTTCAACCCGATATAATGGTTCCTGCAGAGAAGCATAGCTACATTCCTCGTCATCCATTTCTTTTACTTTCAAACAGTATGCCAAATATTCGAATTTGGCGTCTGCATATTTTTTCACGGTTAATCTTGTATCTGGTATAGCTTTGTAGAGATATGTTCCCATATCGGACAGCACCTGCGAAAATTAAAATGGAATATCTGATCAGAATGCAGCTATTCTTTGGTATAAACCTCATGAGGATGAATTCGCTGTTTATTCATGATTTTGGTAGTCTGCTTTGATAAATATCAAGCAGGCTCCCCCTCGAACACTGAATGTATGTATGGGAAGAGGCACTTGGTAAACTTTCTTAAGAGATTCATCGATATTTGAGAAGTAGGATATGGAACCAATTTTTATTTTTTATCAAGCAATATAAGTTGCTTCAACCTATATAACTTCATACTTGAATTTGAAAAGTGTGTAAACAGAAATACGTGTTACAGTTTCATAAAGCTCAGAATGAATAACTTACGAGTTTAAATATGAATGCAGACTTTTCCCTGCCCGTGGTTCAATATTATACTTACGGGTTTAACTTTCTTCACCATGTCAATTCCATACTTTTCCATAGTCCTATGCTGCTCCCCAAAAAGTCGGAAAGCTTCACTTGCCCTCGGTTGTGGTTCTCTGACTGCGAGTCCAGCAAAAACATCCCCCATTGCTTTCACTGCTTGAAGTAGCTCCATATGAGCCTGAAAACCATATTCAGAAGTGATAATTCGAATTATTATTGATATTAATGATGAAGAGCACAATTAGTGGTTTCTCCATTAGAAAGAACATCAATGTGGAAGCAGACATATCAGTGCTGTATTATGCCTACTTCCACAGTTTGCTATAGTATGACATTGGATTCTGGGGTATGTCAACCTAAGTTCAAACCTCATTCTTGATTCAAAAACGAGCACTGGTTGGTGTATGTTACAGATTGTCTCGCAGTATTTATTTCAGAGTACATAAATTACTAATGTGTACATTCACAAAATATTATTGATATATAATAAGAGAAAGGTCTTACAGATTCCTGAATCCAGACATTAAGACTCTGGGAAATCAGCCATTATCTGGGTATACCTACCGAAAAACATCACCGATCCTTCAAATATGCATGCATTAGAGAATGGAAGGTCTGACCAAGGTATACTAGTTCTAGACTTCCAACAAGGTGGAACGAAAAACATCATCGATCCTTCAAATATGCATGCATTGGAGAACGGAATGTCTGACCAAGGTATACTAGTTCTAGACTTCCAACAAGGTGGAAGTTCAGAACTAGAACTGCAGTAAGGCACTGATTAGATAATAATAATCTAAACAAATGTATTGGAAGAAAATATCCTATGTAGAGGCCAGTTAGGTCACCAGATTTAACGTCAGGTGACGTCAGTTGTTTACAAAACTCGACTTGCGTCAGCGTGTCATGCCATCAGCTAGCCTTTGTGCAGAAATAAAAAATGGACTGTATTATTGTACACAGAATAATAGAACTCACGCTGAACGTTTACTCGATTGATATTTTCAACAAGTTTGTAATGAAAATAACTTCATTGAAACTTGTGAAGTTTCACAATTATTATTGCACCCTGTACAATTATTATTTGTATCATTGCAATTGCATGTTTCATAGGCTTTTTGATGATCTGTCACAAGTAAGGGTTTGGTATTTGATTTTTCATTGGGGTACTTGGGGGTAAGTTCTTTTTTTGTGCCATTTTATTTACCCGTTCCTATCCTAGAAACGGTTCTGAAAATTTTTTGATATCGTCTTTTATTTAAAATATATAGCATTTTGCGTGTTTTTAAAATTGTCACACTGTATATATTTGTACAGTTTATTATTCAATAATCTTTCAACTTCTTCAAATTATGGAAAATATCCATGAAGAATTTGAAAAAAATATTTTCTATATCTGAAATATATTGTTCGAAACTTTTTAAAAATTTTCTATAGGAAAAATTTCACATCATGAATGTTTTGTTTTTAATTGATTTGGAAATATACGTTGAATAATGTGTATATTCAATACTAGTACATAAATTTGTTCATTTTTCAAAATACCTGTAGAACTCTCTTGCAGTGATCGACTAATCCACGATACATGAGCTCAGTGTCTTGCAACTCCTGCATTTTCTTCACCAGAGTGTCGTTACATAATATGGCCCTAGAAAGGCCCAAGGCATCTGCCGTGGATGAGCTCATATTCTCTACTAACCGGTGTTTCATTTTCTTCAAGACGATATCCAGACTTTTTCCTTGTTGGGGATCAGCATGAAGTTTGTTGTAGTTGATAATCACTTCATCCTTGAAAATAAGATACATTTTTAAATTTGAAAGGTTTTTTTAGGAGTTTTGTGTATTTCTAGTTCTCCATCTTTAGAAAAAAATGTGGAAACTTTCGAAAAAAGATAGAAAGCAATTCAGTTCATAATAAACTCTTTCTGAAGATTTGTAGATCATGCACAAAAGTTTCGTCCAGATGCAAATTGGAAAAACAAACAGTCGAAAAAGTGATTTCCTTGTTATATGTTCTTGTAATGCATTGTTTGGAACACCAAACCGTCATTTTCAACACCTCCTCGACACGTGTTTCAATCACCAAGTAATCATCTTCAAGAGAAAAATGAACTGTTATTTTGTAGTCCTTGTTTTTGGATTATAAGGAATTTGTAGATATGACAACGTAACATTCGAGAAGATAATTACTTGGTGATTGGAATACTTGTCAAGGTGTTAAAAATAACGGTTCGGTGTTAGGATAAAACTCCAGTAATATTTGTTTAACGTTGACAATTGCATGCTTTCTTTTTTTTTAAGTATCACACAATTTTTAATAGAGGTGGAGAAATTGAAAGTCAAAAAACTTTTTCTCCAAGAAAAATTCAATTTATTGAGTTATTACGAAGGAAAATAGTAGACATAATGGAAATTTGATGAGGGTTTTACAAGGAGTATTCCTAATTCCTGTAAATTTTAGATGAGTAATGAACATAATCACGAAAGTTAATCTTCGAGGTTATTCTATTATTTTGTAGTCTTGCTTTTTGGATTATATGGAGTTTGTAGATATGATAACACAGAATATTGAATCTATAACGTCTATAGTAGCTTTTCAGCAGAATTATCGTGCTGATATTGAAGTTTGAAGTAATTTTGGTAACCCGGATATTGGCAAAGTTCATGCACATCGTTTTAACTTTAATCCACTTCTCCTTTACGAGGAATTGTCAAACTTCGGATATGAAGTTGGTTACCTCGTTCACAGGCAGATGGGGCGATGACAAACCTGTTGTTTGTTGTCTGCTTCAGCTTCTTCTTCTTTTTCCCTTATCCAAAAATTGCGCTTGGTGGGCAGATATTTTCGTCAAATGAAGAGGCAATCACCTTCCTGAACGGTTATTTCGCAGAGAAAAACGCCGAGTACTATTTGGACGGGTTATAGAGATAGGAACATCGCTGTAGTCCGGTGAAATTAGACCAAATAATAAGAGTAAAGCTACCTAAATTCCCACCAAGATGAAAATCAGTAAAATTGTATAAAATATGATTGAAAATAGAATTAGAAAATTCCCTGTATGGAAAAATTTTTATTCAAGGTCAAAGGTCAAAAAAATAAGTTTTTTCGCGATTTTCAGTAAGTTTTATCATGAAAATACTTCAGACAAAAATCGTAGACCATAAAATTATCTACAAAAAATGTATCAATACTTATACTTTCTGTCCTTCGAACCACCGTTTTTGAGATATAACGTTTCAAAAAGTTGTAAAAGTTGTAATCGTCATAATATGCATGAGTACGCCACGTATATACGTCTCTGTAGTTGTAATATATGTTAAAATATGTTTCTATCGGTTATTGTAACTTACAATCATAATATAAAATATGCATAAGTTATAACTATAAGAATATCAGATAAAATGAAACCCAGTCTCTTAGTTTATACGCCATTGTAACCACGAGACAACATCTGTCCTCTGTTCAATTATGTGCGTGGCTAGGGTAAAGTAACAGTTTTCACAATGTTTGAAAAACAAAATTTTGTTCAATGTGCTAAAGTTTTGAAAATAGTAATTTAACTCGACAAGAAATTATCACTAACGGCATTCGCTTTCTTCTTTCTATGTACGGAGTTCCTAAAAAAACTACCTGCTTAGATAAGTGTAGATATTCTTCTTTCGTTAAAACTACCAAAAATAAAAAACAAGTACAATTATCTTGTTTTCCTCCAAATTCAGTTGCTGCTCATCAACATCTTTTTCGGTTCAAGTGTGGCTTGGTTATCTGCTAGACCCTACAGACTGGGGTTGGAAGCTGGTCAACAATTCATTAGAACCAGTACAAACTTTACTTCCACCTGTGCCGAAAAAGCTGCTGAACACATGTTTCACAACTGTAGAAAGTGATGCAGTGCTAAATGTGGTTGCAAAACATCCGTACTGTTTTGTTCTCTGGCATGTACACATTGTCTAAGCTGGTCGTGCTCTAATATTGAATCACCAACAGTGAAGGATCCGTTTGATTCCAATGAGGGGACATGCGATACGTCGCTATTAACGCAGTTTATATGTAATCAGGACAGATATGCAGAAGAACAAGAACAAGAAGGAGAACAAAAAGAAGAATTTGAAAGTTAAGACTAGGACGATTTTTTCAACTTGAAATGCTTTTATCTTTTCAATCTCTGGTAATATCCATTATTTTGCAATAGTTCCAAATTAAACAGGATCACAACTGACTCATGGAGTAGGCCTACCGGGGAAACCATGTTAAAAAAACCCGCTAAGTACATTTCCTCATAGGTGCCGTGGAAACGTGTGCATATTATGACGATTACAACTTTTACAACTCTTTGAATTGTTATATCTCAAAAACGATGGCTCGTGATAAAAAGATTATTGATACATTTTTTGTAGATACATTTATGATCCATACTTTTTGTTTGAATTATTGTTATAAAAAAACTTATGGTTTTGTTGAAAATCGTGAAAAACTCATTGTTTTGAACTTTGAGCTTCAATAAAAATTTTTCCATACAGGGGATAGACAGGGAACTTTGAAATTTTATTTTTATTTATATTTTGAACAATCTGACTGATTTTTAGCTTTGTGGGAATTTAGGTAGCTTCGAATATCTAAATTGACCGGATAACTGGGAGAAGTGTGCACAGTTAAAATTAGATTACGTTGAAAAATAAAAACAAAACTGAAGAAATGCCTTGTATCTTTGTTATTCTCACCTTAGCCGCTTGAATCATCTTGGCCACCTCTACTTTAGTTTTTCCTTTTACAGATTGACCGTTGACGGAAACCAATTCATCGCCAGATTGGAGTGTCCCATCTCGGCAGGCCGCAGTATTATCGAATATCTGAACAATGTACAGGCACGGACATAGAGGGGATCCACCCCCGATGCTAATGCCGATTAGATTGTTGGAGTCCTTTTTAATGGTGACGCTCCCAGAGGTAACTGTCATTCCCCTTGAAAGGAAAAAAACTTAATATTTTGAGCAGAGACAATTATTATTCAATGGCTTTTTGGAGATTCATATGTCGAAATTCATGATAATAGTTTTCATTTTTTATCAAAAGTTTTCTTTGTGCTTAGTTTTTTATTCTCTTTATTAAACATTTCATTTATCAGTATACCAATATTCAGGTGTGACAGAACAGAATTTGTTCTTGTCGTTCTGATATGTCACTGGTCTTATCTGATTTGACTTCAGCAGATGCCTGTTCTATTTTTGCCTCCGTTCATATTATGAAATGTAGGCTACGTACTTTTCATTTGAAACTCTATATTTTTCTGAATATTATGAAGCATATCCATGAGTCATTGTTGATTTGGAGAAAATATTATTGTTTAACCTGTGTTATTAAACCACATAACACCTGTGTTTGGTACATTGTCACGATGGTTTTTTAATTCCTTTGGAAAGTATAAAACTTTTACAGTTTAGCTATGATTGACATCAAGGTTTTTCTCTAGTTAATGAGTTTGAGGCCAATTTGGTGAGTTTTGGAATGACTCTATCATGTTTGACCATAACTGGGTCGTCAATTTAGAATGATACGATTAATTTGGTGAAAACATCTTTTCAATATCTAAAACAAATATTTCGAGAGCACTTCTAAAGAAGTTTTCATCAATAGCAAAATGAAAAAATGTTACTTTTGGAATAGTTTGAGCAGCTACCAGAATTCAGTGAAGTATATAATTCACGCAGATGAGTATGCATTTCTTCCATGTCTTATCCCGTTTTTTTAAGACGAAATGAATGCACTACAAATAATTATGATTACTTTTTCTTAAAATGCTTACGTATTATTTATCATTACTCTACCATTAATTTTTATTATAAATACATAATATGCCCGAAAAAACACTATCACTCACTACGTAGTACGTACCACACTGTATCCTGCAGAAACAAAACTCAAACGCACCGCCCATGAGCGAATAACGAATAAACTATCAACCCGAAATAATAAATGCCATACGTTGAAAGGGAGCCAAGCCTCCGACCGCATTAAAAAACACAGACTCCACGAGACCCATCCAACCAGCGACATACGTCCCGATTTGTAATTTCAGTTGTAGATATTATAGCGTCAGAGGAGGCTTGCCTCCAGTTGGTCTCCGTTAGTCTACGAATGCGTTTGTTTTTTATTTACTCATTCAAACAGGATACCGTGACGGACCGGGACTAAAAAATATTCCGGTAAATCGTTTTACTGTTTCTTGATAATATTTTCTATTTGTGTATAAAACAGGCAGTATTGTATTATAGCAGTGCTTTTTGGTAAAATTTTTAATGTGTTTTTGAAGTGTTTTCTTTCAATTTCAAGTTGTTTTCAGGTTTTCACTTTTCGGTAAATTCTTTTTCATTTATTATGGATAAGTTGGACGAAATTAAAAAATCTGACGATATAGTCAATTAGTTGCTGACAAATAATTATAAGTCTTTATCTTATGTTGATAAATTTTACATTATTTAAACTCTGGGAGGGCCTCAACCAAATTTGATTTCAATTAAATCGTCAGATAATCGATAAAATCGTGGATTTAATATCAGTTGCTATGATAAATGCGATTGGTTAACCGGCTCCATTGAACGAGAAAAACTTTGTTGTTGGCCCTGTGTTTTATTTGCCGTACAAACCGAATACCAAACGTAGTCTAAAATAGGATACTCCGATTCAAAAAATTTACCTCGCGTTATGGGGCAAATATGATTCACAATTTGGCACTTACCTCAAAAATCAACCACAATGAGCTTATTATAGTCAGTGTGGCATACATTATTAAGAAAAATAA
This sequence comes from Leptinotarsa texana, assembly GCA_015342105.1. Taxonomy (NCBI): domain Eukaryota; kingdom Metazoa; phylum Arthropoda; class Insecta; order Coleoptera; family Chrysomelidae; genus Leptinotarsa; species Leptinotarsa texana. The sequence continues at coordinate 3,604 of WOGN01007377.1, read as the reverse complement.
AGCAAGGAGATTGAAAGTGTTTCTTTTTTTGCATGGGAAATTGATGAAACTACCGATATTACCTGTACATCACAACTTTTAATCGTTTTTAGATATGTCAAAGATGTTAATGTGGTATAACATTTTATGGGTTTTCATGATGTTTCATCTGGGGGCACAGCTGACGATTTGTTTGATTTTTTAATTCGTACGTGTGACACCTACAATTTTAGGCACAAGTTAATTGCGCAAATCTATAGTGGGTCTGCGGTCATGGCCGGCCATTTAAATGGTTTACAAACTAAAATAAAGTCCATAGCTCCTCATGTAGTATTTACGCACTGTCATGCCCATGCACTAAATTTACTATTAAACAAAGCGTGCAACAACAAAAAATTTTGCGCCTCCGGCGGACTTTTCTGTGTGTATATAGTCTTTATGACTTTAGTCTACCCTTTTCTCCAATGCGCGAGCCGTCACTGGTTATTGAGAATGCAGCTGAACGAATTTCTTTTAGAATGATGCATATACAGAACGGTGTGTTTTTCTCCAATTTTGGAACACATCATCATGGATTTTCAAAGTTTTCCAAATTCAAAACAGTTGTGTACATATTGAATAGGTGCTGTCTGTCATCCATAAAGGCTTTTTTCTGATGACCACGTCGTTGTCTATTGTCGTTTACCTTCCTGCATCAGTTGAATTTTGTACGGGTGCAGATCCAAGTCACGACGCAAAATTCGCCAAGTTGTGGTCTACGAAAGCCGAATTCTTGTGAGCGATCGAAATCGACTGCTTGGGATTCTCCTGCACACTCTCACAGAAAGCGGCGATGTTTTCAGCAGATCTTGTGTTTCGTCGACGTACGGGTGTTGGTCAATCATTTACTGAACCAGTGGACTCAAAGACATCCACCACATTGCGAATTGTCCTCTCCGTAGGACGATTATGGCGACCGATACGTTGCCCGAATAGAACACCCATTTTGATAAAACAATAGTATTAATTGCACATGTTGTTGAATGCCATATCTGTCCAAACAGACTAAATAAATGACAACCAATTTGACAGATGAAGCTTCAACAAGATGGCCGTTATCAATTGTCAAAATGACTTCAGTACTCAATTACCTGAACATAATCTGCCAAGCATTGTACATGTTTTTCTAAATCGATATCGGCGAATATGACTTGTATTCGGGATCCGGTGCTGGTTACTATCTTCCACATACATTCTGTATTCCTGCTGTAGGGTTCTGGATAGTGGGGGGAGATTATAGAACCAGTTGGTGAAGTGAGAACACCGCCACAGCCTGAAAATGAAAGAGTTTCACGAATCAAAAATAATTCTAGGGTTGATCAAAGAATGTTAACTTTCACAGCCGGAGATAACTGTATGAAAGTTATTTTCTAGGTTTTTTGGCCGTGATCTCCAGGTTCTTATGACTGACAAACAGTTTAACTGTTTCAGATACCTGTTGCTGCTGAAGACCAAGTTATTCTGAAGCCTTTTCCAGTTCTGCTAAGATCTGATTTGAAAAACAGGTACAGCTTGTTGGCATGTGAAGGAATCTGTTTGGGAATCTCGGTACCACAATATTTGCCGATAAGAGGAGAAGCTGATGTGCCGCCATTTCTGGAATACAAATAAGGTAGAATTTAGGCCTAATTTGATCATTTTTCTCTCAATTATATTATTCTTGACTTTTCAACGAATTCTCATAAACTATCATAAGGTTATATATACTCTTATTTTCCTTATCACATTAATACGATACAATTCCGTCACTCACACTCGTATCCAAAAAACGATCCCTTACAATCCAATGTCTTATTATATTATGCAGCACAATTGAGTTACGTGTTTTTTATTGTTCCATATAAACATATTGCTTCCTATACATTATTTATCCTTCGACCTAGTTAGTCAATATGTCTTTCAGTAGAGGAGTGTTTCCCGAAAATGAAGATCAGAAAAGGTGTACCTGTCCACAAAAAATCGGATCCATATGTTATAAAGAACTATTGGCCCACACTGTTCCATCTAGTTTCTCAAAAATATTTAAATATACATACACCCACTTCGTTAACTATATTTCATGAGAGGCATCTCCCCGACTCAACATGGAATAAGAGGAAATGATGTTCGGGCCATGGTGCTGAGAATACGTGCGTTGTGTATGCAGATAACACATCACTTCAAATTTTGGACAAAGACGACACACTTTTGAAAGCAAATTTTAACACGGTGTCAAATCATTTGGTTTCATGGTGTCGCCCACTCACTTAATTTCAACTCTTGAAAAAATGTATCAGTCACAGGCAAAAAATCCGCGTTCAAATCTTAAAATTATAATCTTTGAGAATGAAAACACACTCTCTCTATCCAACGAATGTAAATTTTTGGGGCTCACGCTAGATAATTGCCTAAACTGGAAGAGTCATTGTAATAAACTGATATTGAGACTAAGTTCTGTTTCGTATCTGATCTTAAGCCGATATTAACCACTGAACACTTAGTAAATTATTACTATGCACATATAGAATCTGTAATCAGATATGGCATTTGCCTTTGGGAAAGCTCTTCATTGGTTCCAAATGTATTTATTACCAAAAAAAATAATACATATTTCAGCAAACGAGAACCTCTTGCAGAGATTCATACAAACATCTAAAATTTCTTACTTTCCCCGATATTTTAATATTTGATGTGTGTATTTATACACACCAATAGGTTGAGATATGATTGCATTTCATGTTACCGTACTGTAAATACAAAAATGTGCAATGATTTTCACATAAATCCCGTCAAATATAATATAACTGCTAACTCACCTTCTTACTTCGGGCTAAAACTTTATAACAAACTACCCAAATCATTGAAAACTACTGATAGAGATCGGATTTTCAAAACCACCCTGGAAAGGTTTTTATTAGATCATAATTTTTATACCATAGATGAATTTCTCAATCTTCCGTAATTTTATTTCTCTATCACATCAATTTAATGAGGCTGGAATTGAATGAAGTTGGTATGTTTTATCCATCATAGTATGCATATGACAAACTTTCATATTTTGTATGTTACTTCAAGTATTATTTTATGTGTGTACAAAATGCTATCTAACGTATCCTATAACTTTGTAAGTTCTACAGGATTATTAATGAAAATAATTATAATCGTCTTTATTGTTTCCCAGCTATAGTTACATACCAATATTTAAATAAATTACAGAGCTAGTTACTGATATAACAGAAGGCGAAGTTCAACTCAGTATAAGTGCTACTCGATTGTTCTTCTTAAAGTAATTTGATTATTCAATAAATAATTTTGAAATGATCATAAACTAAACTTGGGATACCTATTTCATACATCTTTAAGAATAATTTAACAATCTAGAATGTGTCGATTTCTACATAATTTCAGATAAAACTGAAATTAGTCTATAATTCGTCATTTGATCACAAGAAATTTATGCTTTGCATTCGTTTCGTCAATAGCAATATTGAAATTTCATGTTCGTTTCCCCATTATCGATAGATAATAACATTATCCTGAGGTGTGTTAAAGGGCACGACAGGAGTAAAGGTAATCGCATTGACGACTCTTTAGCCAAGGAAGCGGC
>WOGN01007376.1:0-11872 GCA_015342105.1 Leptinotarsa texana | reverse complement strand
GATGTATAAAATCTGCAATAGGGACACATGTCTTATGGAATCATAGTATGTCAGAAAAATGAATTTCTATGATGATAAATATATTAGTCTGAAACACTATATTTACAGGAACAACAGTAAAAATGTGGAAAAAATGTGTATCGCGCTATTATAATAGCCAATTCGATAGCGACAAGTTGCATTATGGTATCTTTATCATGCAGCAAGTGAATGTTATACTGATTGAAAGCATAGAGAAATAATATGTGAAAACTTAATATTGAATAAATTGTTCTGAAAAATTCTTTGAGATACGCCTTCTTTAGCCTACACTGATCGTAAGTATCGATATTAGGTCGAATCCAACTCATGTATTGAAATTGAATGCTAGTTTGAATCAAACTCCTAGTGTTGCACTTCTGATGGATACATCATAATACAACATGAAAAAGTTGGTGTGAAGTATGCGTGTGAATGTTCGAAAAATGTGTGCATTATGTAATATTTTGGGGGTTCACAGCCCCGAATAGCAGGACATCGAAAGAAAATGACCTCGTATTCAAGTTGAAGGCCACACTTGATCAGTTTTCAGGTCAAAGTGTGGAAATACCTCCTTTTCAATTGAATACACACTTACCTCATATGGTATATTGGCTTAAATCTTAAATAATATTGGATATCAAGAACAATATAGTAATACATTTCAAATTGAAACATGTGTATTGCGACATGTGAAAGTTCATGTTTGTTATACATGAAATACAGGTACAAACTATAGAAAATCGGCTCATCAAAGCAGTTGTCTCTTCCGACAATTTTTAAATTGTAACCAAACCCCAAGATTTTCTCAATCCTAAAATATTTCTCTTTCAAATATGTATTCTGTAATTCAATTTCAATCTTTTCAGTGTTTCCTTACATAAAATATACCTAAATAATAACTGTTATTTTATTTGTCACAATGATTACAACACTGCACAAGATTCAGATCTTAAATTCCATTGGATAGTTACAAACAATAAGAATTCACTCTGTGAACTTTTATTTCTTATCAATTGTGCTTTATTGGTTTGATTCATGTTGAATATTCAGTTCACCCTACTTAAACACCCGCCTTAAATTTCAATCCGCCTCAACCTTACCTTTGCACAGCTCAAATTGATAATTTTCAGATTAATACTACACGAGATTCGACAATATCTACACATGCACGTTATTTACTCTCTTCAATTCATACTAAATTACAATTCGTCTTAACATTACCTTGACACAACTCAAGTTGATAATTTTCAGGTTAATACTTCACGAGATTTTACAATATTGTTTATCGAATGCACGTTATTTAATTTTCTCACTTCACACTACTTCAACACCTGTCTTAAATCGATTACAACATCACGCCTTTCGGCCGTTCACACACACATACACAGATCCTACTTTTTAATATGAAATAGGTAGATTGGGAAATTATTCAACCCACACGAGGGTGGCAATGACTGAATTTCATTTTTAATGCTAGACAGTATTGAGTCGAGCACGCAGTAATTTTATTTTTATTTTCAATACAGTGGATCGTGCGACATCTGAATGGTGTATGAAATCTTGTGGATCTGGGGAAATCTGGCAACACTGTCTTATGGAGATTCCCATGTTAGGATAAAAATTTGCGAAACGGAGCTTGGCTTTTTTCTTCAAATTTACATATTTCCCATAAGGCGGTGTTGTAATTTGCCCCATGTTCTCTTATCTATTCTACTACTGTTGTTGGCCCTGCCTGCATATGCAATGGCTTATGGTGAATAATGACACGTATGACTTTATTTGCATAAAAAACATATTTACGCAAATATTCAGCTGCTACGCAATTGTTTTCAGCATTACCTCACCATTCAGATGACTCCATTATCTTTACAGGTTCAGACAGCTCCTCGTGTATTTTCCGATACCGTTAGGTCAGAGAAGGAAACCACTAAAACTACCGAGGGGTCAGTAAATACACTCCCAGACATAATATCAATTTTGGGTTGTGATCTCAGGGATTCCAATTCAGAAGGTCCTGAAGTGCATGAACAGATTGCTAATCGTTGACCTTCTGTTATTAACTGCGGTATCGACAAGGCTGAACGAAAAACTCTAATGGATAAATATCCTGTAATAAAAAATTGCAAATCTCTATCAGCACCCATATTGAATCCGGAACTGAAGAGAATTATAGGCGAGAACCGGAATAGATAAGATATGTTTCTGGCAAGAATTCAGGATCAGTTAGTATGCGCTATTGCAGCATCATCAGGTCCTTTGAATGAACTATTCTGTTCCCCAACAGCAGAAACAAACCTGACTCTTCTCAGACTGGTAGAATCAGCAAAACTCTTAACAGATCTGCATCATAACTAGTAAAATTAACGTAGCCTAAAACTGGATGTTAGGAGAATAATAGAAAGATTTCCAATAGAACAACTGTTATTCGGAAAAAATTCACAGATGAAGTGAAACATTACAAGGATATTCTAAAATCATCCATGGATTTAAAAATGAACTTCAATCTTTAACAGTTCAAAACGAATGAAACAAACTTCAAACGAACACAGAACCGTACACCGAGATTGAAAGGAAAAGAAAGAGAGGGGTGGAAACTCCAGAGGCGGGGAAGCGGCAGAGAGGCGCGGTCGAGGAGCAACAGAGTTCGTTAATGGAGATAAATTATGCAGGTAGACTATTACAATTCTTAAACCTGTGGGTAAAACTCACCAAGAACCATGTGGTTCTTGATTGGATTAAGGGTATAAAATTGACTTTCACGAAAAAGCCAATACAATACACCTACAGCGAAATTCACTAAGGAAGATACCCACAATTGTAAGTTAGTTATCAAAAACTTTATAAAAATTGAAGCAATATATACTCAATTGCATGAGACAGATCCAGTTCTTTCCTCGAACTTTCTCAGACAAAAACCAAAGAGAATTTCCATTCATATTGAATTTGAAAAAATTAAATCAATATATTACACCTCCTCATTTCAAATTAGAAGATTGTCGAACTTACATCTCACCATTCCTTTTTGACAAAAATAGACCTGAAAGATGCTTATTTTATGTTAGCCATTTCAAAGGAACATGAAAAATATGCGAAATTAAACAATTGGAAATGATGGTTCTTTAAATAACCTGTCCCCATTCTTAGATGAACAAGGTATTATACGTGTTGGTGGATGACTAAAATATTGCGAATTTGATTTTCATGAGAAACACTCGGCTGTGCCGCCAACATCTTACATTCTCTCATATACGACGAGCATATACGTTTAATTCATGCAGGTCCGCAAGCTCTATTGGCATCACTTAGGGATCGTTTTCGACCTATTTCTGGTCGTGATCTTGTGCACAGAGTTGTGCATGACTGTGTCAAATGTTTCAGGTTCAGAGCAAATACTGTAAAAAAAATAATGAGTGACCTCCCCAAAGAACGGATAACACCAGCTCGTCCATTCTCAATTACCGGTGTTCACTACTGTCAACTGTTTTCTTTTAGAGATAGAAAGGGTCGTAATTTCAAAATAGTAAAATCTTATATCTGTATTTTATATGCTTTGTGACAAAGGTCACACACTCAGAAAATGTAACCTTTATCGCATCACTGAGGTGATTTATTTCGAGGCGAGGATCAAGCACAAAAATTATATCTGATAACTTTGTTGGAGCTAACACTGAATGGGAAAAAAAATCTTGAAAATTCGCGTGAAACAATTCAAAATAAACTGAGTCATGACCATGATTGGTTGTCAAATCCTGTTAACCGGCTAAGTCGTTATCAACATATCCAAAGTGTACTACACCACTTCAGGGCACGATGGGCAAAGGAGTAAGTACTCGATTAGAAGGATATGCAAGAAAATGAATTTTTTTCCCTAGAATTTCAAAATCTTTATCAACCTTTGTTTGACTATGATATTTTGCATCAGCTCGAATGCAAAATAGTCGATGCGGTGAGGGGTACCTCACTGCAAAAAAACTAGCCCATTTTTTGTATGCTATTAATATCAGTTGGGATTTCATTAAAAAAAAAGACAATCATAAAGCTAATTTGGTTTGAATGCCTCTTTCTGTTTGGCAATATACAGGAAACCTACACAAACAAGCCCCACCATACCCGCTAGTTCGAACCACCTACCATCACACAAAATGGCTGCCTATAACGCTGTAATCGTGTAACAGTTCGCCTTATGAGAAGAGGTCCTGTGTCTCACGCCCTGTGGTCTCACATATTTGTTTAAATAGGAAAAATTAAAGTTTATGGGGAATCGAAAAATGTCAGAAGATTTCCAAAAGAAAACGATATCTTACTGAACGGAAGTATATATGATTTGTACATGCTAAAGGCATATTTCTTAACCACAAAATACAGTAGGTTTCATTCATAGTTATTTTGTGAAGTACAGACGAAAAAACTCATTATTATCGATAGCTGGAGACACTTTGTTTAGGGAACGCAGTTGGGTCTTTTGAAAAGTCAGTGATAAGCGGAGTTATTCGAATAGTATGATATTCGAGGTACTTTTAGGAGTTTGGGGAAAAACTCTGTTTTTCTTCCCTTTTCGGTTGCCAGTTCAACTGAGTGAAATTCTGGTTTGGTGTTTTGAGTTAAATTCAGTAAAACATAAAAGGATTAGCCGCTATCTACAGTTAAACGGAGAAAGAGACCTATTGGTAAGAGAGTTTTAGGATTTTTTCGGCTGGTGGCTAACCATATACTTTTATTGAAATACTGTGGGGGAATATTTATTTAAATAGCTTGTCTTATATTGAGCTGCCGAATAAATTGCATGTTTATGAATATTCAATCGAATGCCGGTTGAGCATTCTCTTATTGTCTGACTAGGCTAATGTGTTCCATTTGATGTTTTTTATGTCATTTTGTCGTTTACATCATATTTGTAACTTTTGTATTTCTTATGTATCACTTTAGTTATTTTTTTGTGATTTGAATCTGAATAAAAATAATTATTATTATACTTTTTTATTATACTTATTAACTTTGAATGCGATGTATTTTTGCTGATGATGATAATTAAACTGGTAGGAAAAACGGGAAACGTACGGTATATTCATATCTCAAATAAATAAGGGAACTCCCTAGGAAAAGTTCATATGAGAGTATCAATAGCATATCCCGACAAAGCGCCTGGAAGGACTGCATTTCTAAATTTCAAATGGTGACAGCGGCTGCTCTAATCTTAAATTTTGGCTATAATTTTCCCTATCAAAACTGATAAATATAGGTATCAGTTGTTTTCCTCTATATAAACCTAGCATTGCTACAATGAGGGCTTCGTTTGGGAAATAAATATTCCTATCAGAAAGTATCTTCCGCTTTAAATACAGAGTTCAAACCCATCATAGGGGTTACAAATGGTGACGAGACGGTGGGATTTATTTTGAATTCTTCCACTTTGAATTTTTCTTTTGTGAGATATTTTGAATTTTTCAACGGAAAGATTTCCTGTTAAATTTTTCGTATGTGGGGATTTTTTTTTCAGAAGTAGGAGACGAAATTGTTATCATTTTTCTTAAGACGTTGGATTTTTGAAGCTTTTGTTAGAAACAAAATGAGTTTTCTCATAAATTAATAGGTATAGTTATGCAATCGACTGAGTCGTGTTAAGATTATTTTTTCAAAGTAATTTGACGGGAAAAGATTATTGTGTGACGGAAATAAATCTTGAATCAATATTTTTGAGAAAGAATAGGAATTTTCATTAGAACGTAAATGGAAAGTTAGGACGAAATAAAGGTTTACAGATTGAGGAAGTGTAGTAGAATGATGTTGATCGAAATGGCGAAAGTGAATTTTGTGGAAATGGCAAAATAAAAATTAACAAGATACTTTGTCAGATCACATAAAAAAGTTTTTTTTTGTAGAACTGTTGTGGGTTTGAAGAGAATAACCTGTTGAATGCGTGGAAGCGAATCCAATAGGGTTTAATGAAAATAGAGTGAACGTTAGTTAACGGAAAAAAATTTAATGAAATATATTTGGAAAACAAACTTTTTGGATTAATAAATGATCTCGAAACATCTCGAAACAAAGGATTAAGAATTCTATTGAAGGGAAAGTGTTCATGTCGAAATGAAAAGTCAAATCAATTAATTTTTCTTTTTCAATTTTGGAGTAAAATCAAAAGTTGAAGAAACTCGATGGAATAACACATTGAAATGAATTTGGGATTTTTTTGGAACGAAATTCTATGAATAAAAAGTTGAATTGAATACAATTTTTTGTTCTACTGTTGTGTGAAGAAGTTATTGAATGAAAAGCTGATGCAAAACCATTGTTTTGTTTTCTTTTGAAGTAATTTGAGTCAATTCGGAAGATAGAAACATTTGAATGGACACCATAAAGAAAAAATGAAGTCGATTATTTTGAAATAAAGAGTGAAAAAACAGAAGTAAGAAGTTGAAACCGGAAAAAATAAATAAAAAGTTGATTTCAATCGGGTAATCAAGTAAGGATTTTCAGAGTAGGTTCTTTGGAGAGAAGCCAAAAAAAGTAGTATCGCTTTCTAGCTATAAATTTTTTGTATGCATGTAAAGTTCACCTACTTATGCTAATCCATAAAATCACTACAGCCACAGGAAAAACTAGTATCTCAGGTACTTCACCAACATATACGATGGCCCAAATGATGATGCCAATGGCGTACTCATTTGAAGATTTGGAAAGAGCTGAAGCCGCAAAAATTTCGGGATTGGAGAAAAAGAATAAGGAAATTATGATGAATCAATTTAAGATAGGACCTCGGAAGGATTTATTGGGAGAAGTTGGGATTTTGTCGCTAAGGTAGCTAGATTTGGACTTGGATAAGGCAGAATGATTTGTGAGGCTACAAGGGACTACACTTATGGTGATTCAAGGAAAAAAAACACTCTTCGAATGTTTCGCGAGTCGATCAGGAAAAGATCTGTTTCAATTGTGGGAAAATGGGACATCTATCTACAGTCTGCTGAAGTGGAATACCGAGCAAGAATTTTAGTTGTCACAAGTGTGGAAAAATAGGACATTTTTCAAGAGAATGTCGCAGTGAAAAAACAGTAAGGAAGGCGACTTTTTACCACTGTAACATAGTAGGACATTACGCGAATGTATGTCCAGAAAAACGGAACCCACGGCCTACGGAGCCGATATGACTCTCATGAAGAAGGGCGAAGAGAGAACACAAGGACGGTATTGAATCCACAAACTGAAGAAACCGAAAGGAGACCGGTAGATTTCAGAAATTTTGGAAATGGGCGACATACCGGGGCGATTCCAAGACCTGATGACACAGTTCAGCGGGAAGTGAAGAAAATAAGGATGCTTAAAACCAAGTAGGCCGACTTTCCAACCCCGAGAAAGCGGCAAAAATAGGTATTTTTATAGGGGAAACCTAGAAACGGCAAAAAGATGTTGGGATACAGGAGAAAGGAATTGGAAAGGCGAGAGTGAAAGAAAACGAAACCCTCGAGGAAGAGAAAGAAGCCAAAGAATTGAATGTAGATGAAAATCTTTGCAAATACCCCAGGTGGAAAGACAGGAGGTACCTATATAGTGATTCTTCAGGTAAATGGGATTCCTGTAATTGTTTAGTGGACACTGGTGCTAGAAATAGATATTAATTACAAGCGAAGAAGAGATATTAATCTCGTTAACGTTACCGGACATCAGCTGAAAATTTTTGGAACTACCCTAGCTCTTGGGATCAAACCAGTGATGGAAGAGACGAACTTTGAAGCATGTGTATGAGAAGATGAAACTGCGGGAATTACGCCAGTTATTTTAGGAAGACATTTTTTTGTTGCAAATGATGTATATTTGATCTATGGACCGAAGCCAGTGATGCGTTTATGAGAACGTACTGTACTTTTCCGCTCGAGAAATGAATCTGTAGAATTGAGAAACAAGTCAGACACTGTTTTTGGAATGGTATACGCGAGGACTCGCATGGAAAAACTTATGGAAGAAGAAGCATTGAAGATAGAAATCAAAATTTACGAGAAGATGGGCGGAGAACACCAAATGGTTAGACCGAGTGGCTCGGGCAAGACAATTTTATAAAATGTCAAAATGGAACAAGTTAAAGACTTCAGAAAAAAAACAACGACTACTGGAACCGATAGGTTTGGTAGAGGAAACGAAAAAAATGGAGAAGTGATTAGTGCGGGAAATGGGAACACAAATCGAAGCAGAAACAGAAGAGGAAGTCTGGAAATCGGATGGAGAATTGAGCCTGGAAATAGAACATCTGAACAAGGTGGAAGAAGTCATTCAAGAATATGGATAACGAAGTGAAGACAACTCAGATTACGAGGGGTACGATGGAAATATAACTCGACCAAGATTCACAATGAAGAAAGAGAGGGAAAAATCTCAGCGAGAAGAAAAAAGAAAAAGAGAGTTGCAACGGGAACAAACTAGCGGTGGCCTCAGGGTTCCCCCTTTCCTCACATGCAGACCTATGACTTTGTAGGTACATGTGGCAGATACCCGACGGAAAAACAAACAACCCACCCAGCTAATGCCGCGCAGAGAGTTGAAGTAAAACCACGATGAAAACTGGCACAGTCGGTAGGATTTTGTCAAACGAAATTTCTATCGAAGTGATTTCGGTTCGTATCAACGATTCATTGGCAAAAACCACCTGGAAAGTTGAGATTTTGGAAAAGCTGCCGGAAGAGGACAAGAATCGCCAACTCCGACTTCAAGAAGACCAGGGACTACAGACAAGCATCGCTGGAAATCCTATTGGCAGCCTAGAATTAAGAAGAAAAACCAAGAAACCAGAAGAAAGACTTCACAAAGAAATGAAAGCAACGATACTACTACTGTAAGTCGATTTTAGTACAACCCAACCCACCCAATTCCCAAAAATTACCTTCACGTAATAAGTGAAATTATATTCTGATTTTTTCGATGTTCATCCAATTTGCGCGAAAAAATTTTATGAACATTGAAAATGATTTAGATAATTTAAGTAGATTATTAGAAAACTCATTTAAAGAAAAAGACAAAATGTCTGAAACAAACTTTCAATTATTAAGACTACATATTGACACAATACCTCAATATGAAGGAAATCCCCATTCTTTAGGAATATTTTTAGACAACTGTGAAAATATGATGGCAACTTTTCAAAGTCAAACCGACCAAACAATAAACAAATTTTTATTAAGAGCTATAATTGGTAAATTAACAGGAAGAGCATTAACGCTCATTAGTTCTCGCAGTGAATTAAAGACGTGGACAGATATTAAAGCTGCATTACAATTAAGTTTTGGAGGTCAAAGAAATCTTGATTGCCTTATTCAAGATCTAATTTCTGTAACACCTTATAATTTTGGAATGAGATGCTAGGATTCAAGAAGCCTTATTGTTTCCAAAATCAATAACTCCTTTATTCAACAACAAGAAAAAATATTACAAATCAACAACAATCACGATTTAGCTTTAAAAACATTTATGATAAATCTACCGGGATACCTACAAAATAATGTTGGACTTAGAAACCCAGATTCACTATGAAAAGCAATGTCTCTAGTAATTAAAGAAGAAAATTTCTTATATTCACAAAACAGATAAAATAGCGTGAATACACACAATTACAAACAATTTACAAGAGTCACCCCAACAAACCAAAAACATATTCTACAAAAACCCAATCGTCATTTTCAGAAACAATACACCTCAATATAATTTTTTAAAACCAAATTTGCAACCTTTTCATCAACCAATAAATAGTCAAAGAATTACTTTTCAATGGAAACCGAATAATAATTTTCCAACACAAAAACACCCATTTTTTATAAATCAACAAAGTCAAAAAATGAGAAATTCCCAACAACCTAGTCAATTTAAGACATATTATAAACCAGAACCTATGGACACATCCTCAGGTAACACAAAAATAAATCCGCAAAACAAATACCATGCAACCGAATTATTCAACCAAGAATTATCAAAATTATTATTTGGAAAACCAAAAAGACTATGAAAACTTTTGTTACCAACAAGAATACGAAAATTACCAATACCCTTATATTAACGAAACCCCATTGTATTCTCATACCGCTGAGAATCCAGAAAACCCAGATTTTAAAAACCAACACGAAAATGAAAATTCAACTCGAAATTTTCAACAGAAAGACACCTCACTGGATCAAACTTAATAACATATTTAGTTAAATCCAATTTACCATACATTTTCATCCCTGAATTAAACGCGAACTTTTTAACCTTTCAGTGGGCGCACGCGGAATGTCAGTCCGCACACACATACTATCGTTTGTATTTTTGTTAAACTTGGCAAGTAGGCTTCCTGGCTCCCTCTAACTTCTCAACTCATTACATATGACTCTAGTACGCCGCGACAGCTCAAAGCAATAACACGTGAATAAGATAGGTCCTTGTGGAATGTGAATCCGCGCGCGCCCTTGCACGTAATTTTATGAAATGTATGAAAAGGTAAGTTTAAATCAGTTGTTTATAGGTAAATAGATCTATTTATACTTCTCTATGTTTCTCATTATTATCAAAATAATTTTCTAATAGCGTAAGTGAAAAATAAAATATTAGCGCGCGCCTCATTAGGTTTCTTTTTACAATCTACACTTTGTTTCAGATGCAATGTCCTACAATTATGAACGCGAGCAGGACTACCTTGAAAGGATGATGCCTGAATGACTCTCAGACAATGAAAATGAAGAGGAAGGATTAGACGATGAGGTGGACCTCAACGAAATTGGTCATGTGGAAGAAAGAAGCGATAGTGATACCGAACAAGAGATAGATGAAGGAGATACCTTCAGCTCGGTTGAAGTATCAGGACAAGAAGATGAAAGGAGGAGTGAACCAGTCTATACAGGAAAAGATGGCACGAGGTGGAATGGGTTGCCGTGTTCTAATAAACGAAAAAGAACAAAGCGCGCCAATTTATTGAAACAATTACCAGGACCAAAGCGAGCTACTAGAGAACTGAAGACTGCTATAGGAATTTGGATTTTTTTTCAGTGCTGAAATGCTGCAGATTATTGTAGAATATACAAACAAATACATCGAACTCCTTTCTGATTCCTACACTCGACAGAGAGATCTTAGACCTACTAATATAAATGGAATTCGAGCTCTCATCGGGCTCTTATATATTTCTGGAACATACAAAGCAAATCATCTAAATTTAGATGATTTATGAATGAGCAACTGTAATGGCATTGAGATTTTCAGACTAACAATGTCAATCAAACGTTTCAAGTTCCTTCTAAGATGTCTCAGTCTTGATGACAAGGACAGCCGTGAAGAAAGGAAGCGTTTTGATAAACTAGTAGCTATACGTCAAAAATTGGATATAATTTACCTGCGTTCACTATCATTGACGAAAAATTGGAAGCCTTCAGAGAGAAGTGCTCGTTTCGTCAATACATACCGAGTAAGCGGAATGAATACGGTATAAAAATATTTGCTTTATGTGACGCAAAAATGTTTTATATGGCCAACATGGAAGTATATGTTGGACGTCAATCAGAGGGGCAATTTTTCGTAGAGAATTCAAGGCAGTCCATTGTTGAGAGACTAAGCCAGCCAATTCATAATTCGGGACGAAATATCATGATGGATAACTGGTGCATGAGTATACCATTAGTTGACAGGCTTATCACAAATTACGGGCTAACTGTTGTGGGAACTTTTAAAAAAAATAAAAGAGAAATACCTCCGGAATTACGTCACGTAAATCGTCCCGAAAAATCCACTATTTTTGCCTTCATCTTGCATCTTATTGTCCAAAGAAAAGAAAAGTTGTGTTATTAGCCTCTAGTATGCATTTCGATGATAGCATTGATCCTGGAAGTGGAGATACATTCAA
>WOGN01007375.1:0-11872 GCA_015342105.1 Leptinotarsa texana | reverse complement strand
ATGCAGTGCCAACCCAGTTGGTATAAACACATTTGGGAAAATGTCCTCTGCCATTGCTGAGTTTCTGAACCTCCCGGAAACAAAAGAATATACGTTTTACTGTTTCAAAAGGTCTTCTGCTTCTTTGCTAACAGATTCAGAAGCAAATATAACAGATATTAAGAAGCACGGAGGATAGAAGTATACAACAGTAGCTGAGGGTTACATCGATCAATCTATTTCTCATAAAAAGGCTATTGCTGAAAGAATATTCTCAACAGCTAGCTCTAGCATTACAGGATCGTCATCTTCACTTCAAGAATTAAATGTTAATGCCCATGAAATTGTCAACTCAGATAGTTCAAATACATTACAAGGTTCTTCAACATCGCAAGGTATTAATATCAGCAGTTCTAATTGTAGTTCTCATATTAATGTTCATAAATAGTAATAATAATGTAATTAATGTATATAATACATTTGTAACAGAATTCAATTGCATCTACATCTATTGTTCATAATAAAACTTCCTTGAAAATTGAATTATTATATTTTGCTTATTGCTATTTGGTGGAGAATTCTTTTAACACTAGTGTTCAAAATATTTTTACCACGCTACTGTGTGAACATCATCTTTTAATAATCTTGACAACCATTGAAAATGTCACTTTTAATGACAGTTGCACAAAAATATTTTTTTGAGAAAAAGAATACATATGGAAGCGCAGATTATCCAAAATTGAGATAATCAAATAAATCAACAAGACAACAAAGATCCAAAAGTCAGGAGACTCTCAACGTACTTGAAGATTTCCAAATGAAGAAGGGAGGTACTGGAAGTCCTATTAGAACTAAAATGCTATTTAAATTTTTGATAAAAAATTTTTGTTTCCATTTTTTTCATTTTTAAATGAAAAATAACGAAGTTGTAAATTTCTTTGTCCAAAAACAAACTCTTTTCTAAATCACCAGTACTGCAATACTCCCAACACGTGTTTCATCAAACAACTTGGCATCGTCGGGAGATCGAGAAAACTCATTTCTTATGTGATGCAATTGGCCGATACTTGATGAAAATCCATAACGTATTCAAATAACACTCTATTGTGATATTTTCTCTGGGCAGTTCACAAAACCATAGCACGGATTTCGCTATACAATATCTTTCTGAAGGTGTGTTGAGCGACATTTTTCTGGTACTCGGTTATGTGCCATGTGTTCTTTGAGACGAGTTTTCATGGCTCGTTCAGTCAACACTCACAAAAGACTGAAAAATTACTTTGCAGTTCATACCTAATTTCAGAACTGAAAAAAAACATGATAATTCATGGACCACATAAAAGGGTCGATATCTTTCGACACTAAACGAAAGTTACCTTCGCCCTTGAACTCACTTTTATATTTGGAATTCTTTTTCGAAGGGTTTCACCAAATAAAATTAAAAAATAGATATCACTAATGACATTACCGAGTGTTTTTCGTTGGTTTCGAATGTTCCACCCAGAAACAGTGGAAGCATATATTTAATTCCCTCAATATATTGCAACAAAGCAGATCCGAGAATTCAGAAGCCCCGCATTGTTTTACCAACAAACAGCAGTTTGTAGGGCTTGGCATCGTGGTAGGCCGAGGGGATGAGAGAGGAAAACGCTCTGGTGGAAACGGCGGTGTCGAGTTTCACCAAAACAACGAAGTCTGTTCAAACATCCTCCCCCGTCATGGCAGGCCACTGGCATACACAGGATTGGACTTACGACAAAAAATTGACAAAGCTTGATATTTCAATCTAGTTTTCCTCAATAATGGGTAATAATATCCATCTTTGTTTCAAAATACATTTTTTCTACACCCGTACTATAATAATCTCTACTCTATACCTGGAGTCGGCAACCTTCTAACAAAGATTGAAGATGTGCAATTTTGAATCAAGCCAAAGTGCCACTATAAAAAACTGTATCTACTATATAAAAATATGTTTGTTAATTGGTTGGTTGGTAGTGATAAACTTCTACATCGCTCAACCGATCGTGATGAAACTTGACATGTATGAGTAATTTTTCATAGAGAAGGTTTTTCGGCTATGAATTTTTCTGTAGTTCGCCACTAGATAGCGCTGCTGAACAATTTTTTGAAAGCGCTGTTCTATAACGCTGCGCACGCTTAAGTTTGTTGATTCTGATTCTGTCAAAACATTGCAACAGCAGCGATACAGCAACATAGTATTAGTACTATATAAATTGATTTGAAATCCCTGAAAGAATCTGTAAAAATTTAAAAGATTAGTTGAAAAGACAATTTTATTAGGCAAAAAACTGAAATTACAATGAAATAAAATACAAGCAATAACCCAAAAACAACAAAAAAATTGAACAATTAACACGAGCTGAAAAAATTAAAAACTTATTAACAATAAATGAAAATTCAAAAAATAACATTAAAAGATTCCAAAGCAAGTTACTTCACTACGTTTCGACTGTTAGTATCCACAATCGTCTTCGGGTTATAACTGATCTCTATATAGATCTCTATATATTTAACTTTTCATAGTCTATATTTGAGATTTTGTGCCCCGTTTGAAAAATATACATAACTTTTTCAACACGAAAACTAAGAAATTGAAGTTTCAATTCTTTTATACCAATTGTATTTGTAACTAACTTTACTGCAGTTTCATTCTAAAAGAACATTTTGAAACGAATACAATGAACAGTTATATGCATCCGTTTGATAATGTCCTTATAGGAAAAAACTGCAAAAAAGTTAGTTACAAACACGAGTGGTATAAAAACATAGAAAGTTTTATTTCTCTTTTTTCATGATGATCTTCTACCTTGCTTTTATACAAAAATATTGAAAGGAATGAGGAAGGTAACTGATGAAATAAAAAATATTTCTTAAAATTTTAATCAAAAGGAAAACATAACACACAAAACGTTTTCAGTGTGATCCCTGTCCTTGTGTTTCTCAGGAAAGCATTTGTATTTCTGGTTCATGTCTAGTTCGACATGAATTCAAAATGATTTTCATATGGAAAAAACACTTACACACACATATAGGATGATCTGAATACTGAAGGCATTGCGAAAACCACTTTTTTCAGGCAAATACATTATCTGGCAAACTAGCCCAACTATTCAGTATTTCTTCTGATTTATGCTGAGGTTAAACTTGTAAAACTCTTCTTAGGTCTACAAATTTTGTCTTCTATGATGTTTTTATTGTCAACATTCTTAAGCTCAAAATCTTGAGTTTCCATCCATGCGAGAATCATTGAAGAAATGCTAGTAAAATCTATACATACTTATATTATAAATGTGAAAGTTTGTGAGGATAGATGTATGTACGTCTGTATGTTTGTAGCTCTTTCACGCTTAAACAACTGAACGGATTTAGATGAAACTTTACACAAATGCAGCATATACATCAGAATAACATATATGCTGCAATTAACAAAGGTTTTGCGTGATTTTGGTTATAATATAACGATGAGTATTAAGTACCTCGGAAAAATATACCGTTGGTGTTACATGCAGATAATGTACCGTAAGATTGTTTATCTTGAATAGTTCCAAATAAAAGTCTGCGATAGCATATATCTACCTCTTATGTGGTAGCCACTATATGTGAAATACTGAGCCATTAATACAATTGAATTGGATACTTTCTTAAAATGAAAATTTTAAAATATCTGTCAAATTCTTATAAAACTTGATAACATTGTCGTTTTATGTATTTAGTATAGAAAAACTTTCTTTTACACTAAGTAATTTGGACGATTCGTTTGAAAGTTATCACGATAAGAATAACTTGATGCAACGCAGTAAGCCATTACGTGTCGCGTCTACTGCAAGACGGCGGAGGACGATGCGCGGGAGTAGAGGGGTGGTCTAAGCAATGAAGCGCCATCGCCGAAAACGCGTAAGAGCAGACGTTCGCGTTCAGTTGGCATATTCGTTCATTTTCTGTATTTTTAAAGTGAAAATATGAATTATTAGCTATTGCCCGCTCTTATATTAACATACAGCCGAAGGTACTGAACCAAGAATCTTTAAATATGCAGGTAGATTCTTTGTACAGCGTTTATAAGCATCAAGAAAGGGAATCAGAAATTTCCACCACCAAGGGGGTTAAATAGGGGTTCAAAGATTGAATTTTGTCAGTTTTGAAGTTGGATACCTGAAGTTTTTGGTTAATGAAAAAATATTAACTACTTATTTGAAATGAACTGTCATGAAACTTAATTTGTATACATTATGTACTTGACATAAAAGGCTGTTACATACAATATGAGAAAATTATATTATAATACTAACTATAACCATCTCACTGTTGAAAAAGGTCATAAACCACATCTAGAAATATTTTTGGTCCGGCCCTGATCAGAAAATACTCTGCCAACCACCGCAGTGGCCTGATGTGCGCAAACTGGGTAAACAGAAACTTTTATTTCTGCTGAAAAGCTTTCAATCTAGTGAAACTTCCAGACCGCAAATGTGAGCTTTTTTGACAATAATGACTTTCAGTACTTTCATAAAACATTTCACAAAACCTCACACGTTGTTCAATATACAACAGCTTCAGCAAATATGATCAATACAACAATTGCAATGTGAAAATTATCATCAGTATTCGTTGATTCAACACACAATATTGTCAGAAATAGTCCCAAAATTTCAAATATCAACTTGGGTGAGTTCAATGAAAGTATTGCTGGTCCATTATGAACTACAAGAGGCTACTGTACCAATTCAAGTGATCATTTATAGGATACCAATTTTGTACCATTCACCTTTTCGTCTTCATTATGAATCTCTGAAAAAATTTAACATTATCTATGTTTTCGGGTGTGTTATTGGAAAATTCTTACAGCAATGGATAACAACAATGAAAAACTTGATGGCTATTTTTGTTCGATCGTGATGAACAATTTTTTTTATAAAATGGTCATCATCCTCAGAAATAACTGTGGATACTGACGAACGTCGATCTAAATTCCTTAATACCCTAAGACAATAAAAATTTGTAACTTTCTGTATAATGACTATTGTTTACTGTAAAGAAAATTATTGAATACATTTCGTTGTATTTCTTGTGAACTCATTATTCATTTATTTATTCGTCCAAACAAGCCTTACATACTTAATAACATGGATCGACTCAAAATGAAAAAAATATACTTTAAATGTACTTCCCGAAAACTGCACTAATAAAACTGCTCCTTATAATAGCTGAAATATATCAAACACATCGTTAATTTTGAAAAATTAGGTTCACCAATATTTCACAGAATTTTACCTCAATGTTGGTTTTCGTCAGCAGTTCATCTTATTCTTGTTTTTATAATGTTAATTTTATTCGTTTTGGAAAGAATATCCAATTCATTCAATGTATCGCCTCGCTTCTGTTAGCACATTTGTTTCCTCTTTCAATTTAGATACTCAAATATCAATTATCTGGAACAATATTTTGAATCAAAAAACTCATAACTGAAGAACTGAACAAGATAATAAGCTTGAATATTAAAACTGCAACTCTTTGCTACAGAATGAAATAGCAATGTGCTAATAAAACTGTTCGAGTGCCATCTAATGTGGAACAGAGCCAGACGCCTCTATCATTTGGACTGGTAACTGGCAATATCTGTCATTAGGCTTGAGATCTCAGATTGAATAGTAGCCTAACCTGGCCTGGCAGACTTCTGAGACGTGCTCATATGGTAGGAGCTAGTTGATGGAAAATGGTAAATCATTTACTGAATTTTCAAAGAGCTCGTTCATTTGGAAACTGCGTCTAAATAGTTTTTGGATTGTGCAAGTTATCTATATGAAACCCTTCTTCTTGTTTGTCCCGGTTTGTCACCGGAGCGGAGGTTCTGTCAGTAGCTCCATGAGAGTAACATCTCAAATGGAGTCTGTGAATCCAAACAAAGTATTTCTACGAACCAAAAATTAGCGCAGTCGGTATGATAGCGGAAAATATCGACCCAAAAACAAAAGGAATTCAACTCAAATTACACAAGAATTACGAATCAGGAAATGTTTATGAATATTTCCACCTTTATATTCCCGATTCCAATTTCCAATCAAATCATAATACTTTTGAAACCCTATATCATCCATATCTCGACTTACCACCATTACGAAGATGAGCCGTGTACGAGGATCGAAGATACATATAAATGATCAAATCTTCGACGAAAATTGTTCACCCAAAATTATTGAAAGGTAAATAAAAAAGAACAGTGCCAGATGATTCAAATTCAATTAGACCAGGATATTATTGAAGCAGTCATCGATGCTTAGGTTATGGTAATCCCTGTTCGACAAATCACAATCGAGTGAAAAATGTGAGGAACATGGATATGAAGAAACCGAACCGTCACAGCCGATTCACATCCCACGTAAATATAATATGTAGAAAGAGAAATATATTGCAACAATAATACTTCCTTCCTAAGAAATCCCATGGAGCTACCGGAGATAGACACCGTTCACATCCATTCTGAAAATCACCCTATGAATGTCCCGGAGAGAGTGACTGAATTAAAAAAACAATTTTTTAAAAATATTTTCCCTGGCCCGATTCTATTACTTGCACCAACAAAGAACTACTTCGCCAACATTCGTTTCATGTAAATTAATGTGCATTATAATAATCTGCAATAAATAGAAATTTGTTCTGTTAACTTTATATGTTATAATTTCTTGATTTCAAAAAATGAAGAAAATATTAATTTCAATTATTTTTTGCAGTAGCCAGACGAGTTCCGAAAAACCCCATCTTGATTCCAGTGGCTCCGATAGCGAAGCTGAAGCACACAAGATGTCCACGTATACCCCCAGCGGAGTGATTCAAACTCAAATCAACCCCTACCAAACCATGGCCGCTCCTGCCCCATACCCATGCCAGCCAATGTATCAAACTCCTCCAGAAATTCTGCACGACTACCAGACGTTGTGACAGTGGTTGACAGTTCCTCAGGATCATACTGCCGCTGGCAATTTGTAAATAGCTGAAGTTCAGTCAGATCAAATATCAAATGTTTGATCTGAAATTATTGAAGAGGCTGATAAATTAAAATAAACCTTAGCGATCAAAAGTATGTACGATGTTTCCGAATTTGAGAAGGGAAATTGGATTCAGTGTTATTCTTACTGACTGGGATCTAAAAAACCTCGTGTTCGTTGCAAATAATTTGCAGCTTGACTTATTCAAAATAAATACCATTTATAAATACTGGAAAACCATATTGCTGGTACAACTCCAAACAACGTCTACATTGGCTAGCAGTACTGAATGTGATGTATCAAATTTGTTCAGTGAAAACTATAAATTGACATGGTGCGTTTTGTCTGGGTCAGAATCGCAGATTGGCTTGATCGGCGATTCTGACCCAGTATTGCCGATCGGCCAAGCCGATCTACATTTCTGACCTACCGGTTTGACTGATCGGCAAAATCATTGATGAAATATTTGTGATCCAATGGAACCAAGTGATGAAGTTGCAAGAGAAATTATTATTTTCGAAGATTTCAATAATTATGGAATCAATTTTCAACACGGATACAGAATGAAGAAAAGATTAGATAAAATCTGTGAAACAGATTTGATTGAAAAGATTAGAGAGTGAGAACTAGAGAATCAATCATGCAATAATCTAGCAAACTATAAATTATTAACAGAAGATCAATGATGAACCGATAAAAAACTATGAAATTTTCTCATTCTTGACAAAAATTATTTTTGAGGTTTATGAAACATTTCTTAAAGGGAGGTATTTTCGCCAAATGTTTGTAAAAGATGTGTTATATTTGGAAGTGACAACTACAACCAAAGAATTTCTGAAAAATGTCTGGCACTTTTGATTCAAATTCAAACCAGAAATTGGAAACGAAAAATAATGATAATTTTTTGTTAAGTGGAAACATTTCTCGTATACTCAATTAAGAGGGAACTTTTCAATCATTATCTTAGGATATGAGGGTTTTCTGGAAAAAAAATCAACAAAAAATGTAGGAAACTTACGGAAAGGGAAGGAATAAAATAAATACAATAGAGTATATTCACAAAGATATGTTACATTTATTTTATTTTTTTCTCTTCTTTGGAAATTTCCCACATTGTTTGTTTGATGTTTAATATTTTCATAAAATATTCCCTCTTGAATTCATTGTTATCGCGAATCAAGAACAATCATTGAGAAAAATATCCAAACTATCCAAACATATGGACATTTGGCATCATTGGAATATTTTTCCAAAACACTTGTTAGCAAGATAATATTCTACAGATTTTGAATTATTCGAATATTAGAATATTTTTTCAAAACTTATTATACAAGATAATATTGAACAGAATTAAAATGATTCGAATATTGGAAATTACTACAAAAATAATCAGTTATTTTTGATGAATCACTGTTCCAAATTTATGTCTTGTCAAATAACATATTTATATGTAAACATTTTAGAAAAATACTCTGAATGCAAAAGTATTTGTTTTTCAAATTAGAACTCAACGTATCGAAACTCATCTCTACCAACATAGAATTATTTATATTCGATTAATAGATTGACTACGTTTACAGTATAAAATTTTTATTCTATAGAAATAATATTGATGATAATTATTAATAAAAAAATGGAAAAAATTACTTACTTCTTCTGTAAGTTTAGAACTCTATTTTTCGGAAGATTCCCATCAAAACATAATAAGTCAGGATAACATTGGAGGTAAAACTGAACGCCACTTGATCCCCCACTTCCAATTTAAAATTCTAAGGGTAATATCTACACAATAGTCCTTGAAAATGTCCCCTTTGACAATAAAATTGACCTGTTTTTTCGATTCCTCATATACAAATTGAAACCCTGTATTTAAGAACTGTCAACTGTACTATATTGTTCATTGGCGTATAATCCGGTCAAGCTAGACATTGGAAGGTACATAAATTTACAACAAGCTGCAAAAGCGTGTAATTGTTCAAAAGATAGTTAAAAATGAGATTATGAAATTCAAAAAATTGTTTTTTTTGCGATTTTAAGGAAAACGGTAAGTTTTATCACAAAATAACTTCAGATAAAAATTGTAGATCGTAAAATTTTCTACAAAAAATGTTTCATTACTTTTTTTTCTTAGAGCCACCGTTTCTGAGATACGACGTGTCAAAAAATTGTAAAAGTTGTAATCGTCATTATATGCACACGTTTTCACCACGCCACCTATGAGGTAGTGTACTTAGCGCATTTTTTTGTAACGAAGTTTCCCCAGTAGGCCTATTTCACATGTCTGTTGTGATTCTGTCAAATTGAAAATTTGCATAATAAAATATATTAGGAAGGTTTGGAAATTATAAAAGCGATTGAAATTGAAAAAATATAAAAATTAATTCATCTGAGTCATTACCTTCAAATACTTCTTGTCGTTCTTCTTCTTGGTCATCTTCTTCTTCTTGATCTTCTTTTTCTTCTTGATGTTCATCCTGGGTGTAGGTAAACTGCGTCAAGAGTGATGTATCGCATGTTGGTATCAAATGCTCCACTATTGGTGATTCAGCATTAGAAGATGACTGGCCTTGACAATGTGTACATGCTAAAGAACACAACAGTCCAACTTTTTAACAACCACATTTAGCGCTGCATCCCTTTTTACAGTTGCGAAAAATTGTGTTCAGCAGTTTTTCCGGCGCAGGTGGGAGTAAAGTCAGAATAGGTTCTAATGCATTGTCGACCAACTTCCAACCCCAGTCTTTTAGGTCTAGCTAATAAACAAGCCACAATTGAACTTGGTAATATACCCGGAAAAGATGTTGATGAGCAGCAACTGAGGTTGGAGGAAGACAAGCTAATTGTGCCTGTTTCTTATTTTTAGTGTTTTTTACGAAACATGCATATAGATACTTATCTAAGCAGTTGTTTTTTTTCAGAGCTATGTACATGGAAAGAAGAAACTGAATCCCGTTGGTGATAATTTCTTGTTGAGTCCAATAATTTTTTTTTAAAACTTCAGCACATTGAACTAAATTTTACTGCGTGTAAAAATAGTACATGATTTTGACTCTTTGCAAAAGTAGATAAACTTTTTGACGAATATATTTCGGTTTGACTTTGAGCTGTTCCTGGCTTTAAAAAGAAAATAGTTTTCAGGTGGAGTTCGGGCAGAAAGAAGTATGAGTAAGTCTACATCTTCACCAACAACAATAGTTGTATATGTCAAATTAAATTGCTCTATAGCTGTTTCAATAATCAGTATGTCGGTATCGTTATTAGCCTATTTAACCAATATATTTTCGCCAATAAAGTTATCCTTCAACATTGAAATGAACCGAGATTTGTTGTGAGTATTTGCAAGAAATTGCTGTTGACTGGAAGCAACTGTCATAAGTTCATCAAATAGAATATCGGAAGATAAAGAAGTTGCATACTTATGCATATAATGACGATTATCTTAGAAACTGTGGCTCAAAAAAAAATATTGATATATTTTTTGTAGAAAATCTGAGGTTATTTCATGATAAAACTTACCGTTTTCTTGAAAATCGCGAAAAACCAACTTTTTTGAGATTTTGACCTTTGAACTCGAATAATTTTTTTCCATGCATGGCAATAATTCGAGATTCCAAAATATTATTTTTTACTATGTTTTGAACAATTATACGCATTTACAGCTTGTTGTGAATTAATGTACCTTCACTCTTATTTTTTAGTTTAATTTGACCAGACTAATATTTGAATGTGGAGAATAGTAATTATTATTATTTCTAGTTATTGGGTGAGTGTTCCGATAGGTTTTGTTGTGAAATAATAATGTGGTTCTGTTTCCTTTTGAAGTGTTTTCCTATTATCTTTCTTCTCCAAATGGTGCATAAAGATCTTCTACGAACAAAATTGCAATCAAGGGTTATTTTGATATTTCAAATGAAATCTTTGTATTTTATCACGAGAAAACTCTTATAATTTTCTGACACATATCTTCTAATGAAAATATGAAGATACTCAGGTCAGTTCAAACTCAGAAAGTCAGTAAAGTTGCATTGTTATATTTTTAACAGGTATCCCCTACAGAATCTGGAGACATTATACTGCTGCTAATTGGGTTAAATCAACCTTTCATGTATCTAAAGCAGTAGACTATTATTGTACTTAGCATTGTAAATAGTTCAGTTTTGTAACGAAAGTATGAATGAATTTCATTTGTAAAATATTTGTTAGACCTTATATTTATTTTTATCTTCAAAAGATATTGTTATAATTTTGCCAAACACTTATTGGCCATTGATTTTATGATATGTATAAAATAATATTTCCTAGTTATGTTATATTATTAACATGTGAACTGATCAGATTGAAACTAAACATTATGCCGTCATTTGTTTGAACATTGCTTCTTAATTGAATAATCGCATAGATTCAGAGCCAAATCCACTGAACCATTCATATTATATTAATTGCACAAAGTTTAGAAACAAAAAAATCCACAAGAATTTTCGACGGTGAAGTAAGTTGAGTTTAAGATTCCTTCAGTCTGACAAAAAATATAACGTACACATATGAACAACAGCACACAGTGTAACAAACATGTTTTTGTTGTAATAAAAGTAATCCGAATATAACCTTTCTTTTAATTACCACTACCAAATACTGGCTATTTCGGGATAGTTGTATATATGCGGATTGCCTGGGAAGTAAATGTGAACATTGGTGTACCACGGATTGACAAGTCAAAAATTAGAAACAGGATAAATAATAATAACAACAATGAAAAATAATGATTCAAAATGCAAATACAAGTAAACCACGTTACAAAATTTCAACATTTCAAATAACAATTCAAACTCCCAAATTAAATGTGTTCGGATAGGTTTCCGCGGTCAGCAGTATGTTGTGCTTTATAT
>WOGN01007374.1:0-11873 GCA_015342105.1 Leptinotarsa texana | reverse complement strand
AGAGAGTTCGAGAAGGGTTCGACAATGTTCGTTACCGCAACATAAACCGGGCCGCCAGCTTCTGTAGGAGGTCAGTCTCTTTGAAGAAAGCGAGCTGTTAACATGTTGTGCTGATAAACGTGTGTAAATAAATTAGTTACGTAAATATTGTAGAAAATAAATTAGTTTAAGACAGTCAGTGCTTTAATTCGTTACAATATCGAGTTTATGCTTCTATTCCACAACATATCTATCAGAATTTTAATTCATCTGTTTACAATACACATCTATTGAATGATACAATGCCCTATTTTTATTCAGAATATATCTATTGCTGAATGAAAATAGGAAGTATGTTTTATTAAGACATTCAACACAGAAAACTGAATGTCAATCATCACAAAGCTTTCAAGTTGGATTTTCTAATGCAGCAGAGCCATCGCTAACAAATTCAAGAAGATACTGATTCAAATTTCAGGTAATTGTGCAAATCTATTGAAACTTTGGATATATTATGGAGTTTTCATTGAGCAGATCAATAATAATTTTCACAATTGAAGCGATAGAGGTTTTTCATGAAAAATGTTGGTTGATAACTTGGACGAAACTGTTTTATTGAGTGATGCTACTTTTTAGTGGTTATAGTTTCAGAATGTGGTTAACTTGACATATAGGCCTGAGTCATAAACTCTATCATCATTAAAAAATTATCAGCTCAGATTACAATACATACATTCGTACTTTCCAATTGGCAATGTCTGCATAGTTCAGAATGTCTGAAAAACTCATTTCAACTCTCGAAATCTTCAGCAATTTGTTCAATTAAACACGACGATCGCTTGTGGAATTTGGGCAGACGAAAAGCAGAAAGTTATAATTAACCCGTGTCTCTCGGCAAATGATTTGATTTAACTGCCCTTCAAACAATTTCAAGAAACCGATAGAAAGTGTGTCACTTCAGAGCAATAATATCCAACCGTACTACGGTGAGCCACTAGCTTAAATAAAATAATACAAAATATTAACGTTATGGATTCTATTGAGTTACGTAAATCAACAATGCTTTAAGACTGAACCGCTACGAAGAGTATCTAATATGCCAAAGAATGTAAAACGAGGAAATACAGGAAGTGAATTAATATAGGAAGTAGTCTATTGCAATCAATATACACCAATAGATGTAATTAAGTATTTGATCGGCCATTTTGAAATACCTGATATCTGCTCATATGTTTACTGGAAATGAAAATGAAATGAATTGATTATTATAATAATTATTATCAATCATCTCTCTAGTAATTATACTGAATCTTTCCATAACAGTAACAATGAAAAATTAGAAAACGTTCAATATTATTTTTAATATTATTTGGAAACATCAATTCAATCGACATTATTTTGGTTATCTTTGATGAAACTCAACCTCATTTGAAATAAATTCCTGCAAATTGAAGCAAATTTCCGCTTAGAATATGATGGTTATTCTGTTTAGAATATTTGTGTTCGGCCCATCGACTATGGCACCGGTAAGCTATTGTGAGACAGACTTGATGCGCACGCAACCAAATTATGATGGATTACGTTATGACACAAAGTATGTTCTGCTGTATTACGTTATGATGAATTGCGATTATGACGGTTTACGTTTCTCTGCATTACGTGTTCTGTATATTACGATTATGATCTTGCAGCGTTATGATGCATTGCGATTTCTCTCCTTTGATGTTACGATAGAGTACATTAAAATGAATTGCAGGGACTTGACATGGTATCTTCTCAACAAGAGTTTTTGTATCTCACTGGAGACCTGGAAAAGTTCATGTTCCGAAATGACAGAAACTTGGTAGAATTTAATGCTAGGAAAGACCAGGATTGAAGTTTCTTTGAGTATGTGAATGTTGGGGAACCAAACATCAGAATATCTGGGCAAACAGTTCCGATAGCTGCGTTGAATTATTTGTTGGGTATGTATCAAATTGAAGACCAATATGTCAGCACAATTAGGTTACTGTGGCAGAGTATACTAATTTTACAGAAATTCGAAGAACTATTCTGAAGTAGAAAACTGTAAACAATGCAGTTATTTTACTAGGCTCAAATATAAGCCTTCAAAAATCTGCTGTCATTAAAAACACCCCCAGGCTGCTAGATAATATCAAGGAAAAACCTGATTGCAGACCGAAACATTATATGCAAATTCAATGGTCTGAAACTTAATTGCTTCATCTTATCCAGAGCGATATCTGTGTCAGAGAAGAGCTGCAAAATACAGCTGCACATCGTTTCAAGGTTCAAGGTGTGAAAAGAATAGTTTTCTCAAATTGTGAGTGATGAGATACAGTTATCAATGGCTAGTTGACAATAATATTATTGCTCCAATAAATGTCGATGACTGATTTTGACAAAGGAAATATTTCTTTGTAACTCATTGAATGATTTCTCATGAATATTTTCATTTGAAGGAATGAAACTAATTTTCCGTGTAAGGTAAACATCCTTTATTTGAATTTTGTCATCATTTCAGCATGTTTCAATATGTGTATATTTTTTTAGAAGAATCAAACAGCGGAGAGTAGATAATAAAAGAAAGCTATTTCCGTTTGTATGTTTGAACTTCCACTGGGGCAAAATGCAATTTTCATTTCTTAAAATGCAAAGGAAAAACAACGACTACAGTAAGGTCCCATAATATTGAAAACCATTATTTGAGGCTTCCTTTCCTCAGTTCAAAGTTTATTCTTGAAATTAACAAAAGATTCATTATTGTACGCATGTGGGGGTTGCCATTACTTTTTGATTTATAACATCCAATCGAAATTGTTGTCGAATTGTTATTTCATCTAATACATCGTACTTTCATGAATTTGATTTTCACACAACTTTGTACTTCTTCTACAAAAGTTGTTTCCGGAATTGTCAGTAACAATAATATATAATAATATACAATCGAATCGTGTACTTATACTTGTGAATCATATCAGTAAATACAATTTTGTTTGATCTGTTTGGTAGATAATCCACCAATTTTGTGAATTCGAATAATAGTTTTTATATTTTCCTACAATAATAATTTCAATCATTTTGCTGAGTGGATCATCTCCAGAATACAATTCTATGGCTATGGCGTTAGAAAGTTCTATAGTGAAGATATCAAGTGATTGAGTAAAATCCAAACTTTTGCAAAATGATTCGAGACGTATGTGTGACTGAAGAAGAAGAAGAAGAAAATCGTTTTTAAATGGATTCCTTGCATCTGTAGTCAGTCTGCATTGGAACCACGAGAATTTTGTTAATACTCGTCTCTTTGAACATAAAAGAAATTGTCGCCTTGGGCATACCGGCATCTCAGCTGTAGACGGACATGTACAGAGAACGCACTAGAAGTTCTCGAAGAGATACACAGACACACAGACAGAAAAAAATGATAGAATCAAAAAGACGCCCACAATTGCTGAAATGAAAACGGAAATCAATACACCAAATGGAGTAGAATGTCCTGTGGGATCAATTAGAGCACAGCATCTAGTGCTTCATTGCTTTTGATGAAGTTCACCGCAGTAGTAGTCGAAACATCAGATTGAAAAACCTGGGAAACTCGGACAACTCACTCTAAAAACAGTTTTGACATAGCCGTCAAAAATAATTT
Organism: Leptinotarsa texana; assembly: GCA_015342105.1. Classification (NCBI taxonomy): domain Eukaryota; kingdom Metazoa; phylum Arthropoda; class Insecta; order Coleoptera; family Chrysomelidae; genus Leptinotarsa; species Leptinotarsa texana. The sequence continues at coordinate 8,248 of WOGN01007374.1, read as the reverse complement.
TCAAACAATTAATTTCCTTTTACCAATCATTATATTTCAATGTTCGATAAAACTTAAAAAAATTAAATCACTTTTGGTTGAATTCAGTTCGGTTGAGGAGAATGATTTTCCTTATTCTACATGGCTTTTGAGGGGTATTTTTCCATTTCGTTCGAAAACTTTATAAGAAACAAATTGTTTCAATGTATATGTTTGTTTTTTTAATATCGAACCCATAATATATTCTTTCATAGAAAAAATCTGCTTCAATCCCAAACTTTGTTGATGTATGTAGTATTCATAGGGAAGAAGAAGTTAAAATCGAAAGTTATCAATATTTTTGATAGGTCATCTACTCATCTTCTTCAGTATATGAACATACTTTCAAGTCTCAGATAAACCTCAGATTGCAACTGTAATATATTCAGAAGATTTAGAAAACAAAAATCAAATTGCAATTCGAAATTCTGCAGAAAACAATACAATCACTGACCTCCAAAATTTTTTCGCGGAAACCATAGTCATGAAAAGGAAATACCACGCGATATACTAGCAAAATTCATATTGTTTTTTTTATATGGAATGTTCTGAAAGAAATTGATTCAATGAAAACGAATAACATTCATCATTCTTTGATATTGAGTTCTCTTCAACATTCACTTGTAGAAATATTCCGTTCTCGTAGAATTTCTCGACAGTGCTCCGGTGAATATGTTTTTACAATTCTCTGAAAAGAAATCAATGACTTGCAAAAACATTCGACCATAGATAAAGTGAACGAAAACAATTCAATCTACTAGAAGCATTGGAAATTCTTTCAGCTATAACTTTCCGTGCTCTAATGTGACGGAATATGACGATGCTTGCTACCGTTCACAAAAGCTGCCACCAAAGGTTATGGTTGTATTGCCTGAAGACTAATATGATTAGTATGCTTTATTTTTTCTAGTTGCTCACTGACGTGGAAACAGTTTATTGAAGTTTGAACATCTTATTGATTTTCATTTTGTAATCTTCATATTTTTAGACTTGTGTTTTTTGCAACTTAGCCTAAAAATAGCGACCCATTTCATTTAATAAACATAGTTTCGCTGAACAGAAGAGATTGGATACAGTCTTAGTTATTTTTCAACGATTTTTCAAGTAGAAAACAATCAATTATTCAGGATTAAATTAGTGGTTACGATGACTGTAGGTTTTGAAATTAAATTACATGGTGTTGAATATTATTGAATACATTACGTTACTTTGTTGTGCTTTGACTTCGAACCACGAAAATTCGAGATAACCGAAACTATTATGAATAATTGATATATTTCAATGACGTGATTTACTACATGAGAAATCATAGAAATGACGAAAGAAACTTTGCTATGAAAATGTTCATTTTCTGTTTTCTATTTGTTACCCCGCACATACATTCAACTAAATTATGACAATTTCCTGACTCTGACGTTGACTTAGGTGGTAAAAACTTGATGGAGTCTAATTTGAGCATAAACGATGATACCTTTGAAAATATTCAAAAGAAATAAACCGATCCAATCCGGCGAGATTATTTGAATGAAATAGTAAAGAAATATTTTGTGTGTTCATGAAATAATTTCGATACAAAATGAAATTCCAGGAAGAAAAATAAGTAAAAAACATTTACCTCAAAAAGTCTTCTTACTCTACAGTACCGGTAGTAATATTGTCCAAGTTCCTTTGGAGTACTCAACAGTCATGTACATTTTCGACAGATCTAAAAATTTTCAGGTCGTTACCAAAAATAGGTTCGTTGGTTTTATTCGTTGGTATAGATTATAGATGATCATTGATAAAGAGAGAGAAGAGTATTGGGCAAAGATTTGAATCCTGAGGTGAGGCGAAAGTAGCAGTTATTATTTCTAATTCATACGCATCAAATGTTATCTTTTGAGATCGATTGGATAAGTAGGATTGAAAAAAGTGAGAATTATATTTCCCAATTTCATGGTCAGTAAGTACATCGTGATCTAGTATGTCTTCAAAAAAGCATTAAAATCAACGCCAAACTGACCTTATTTCAGTACAGTTCTCACATATTGAGAAATAAAAATATATAGATTCGTTACTGTAGATCAAAGGTATGTGAAACGATGCTGGTCTTTATATATATGAGATTACAAGTGACCAGGTAGATATGACTGAAGATATTTGAAATGATGTAGATTGTTCAATATTTTGCTGTTAGTCAAATCACCATCCTTCAAAATGGAACATAATAATATGGAACTTTTGTACTGAAAGTAGTATTTGAACGATACTCGGGAATCGGATGAGGGTTAAGATAAACACCTCTGAAAAATGTTGTGAATGCATCAACTATTAATTTACTCTAATAATTACTCATCCGTCAATAAAAATGACGATGATAATGATAATACAATGCAAGGATTGCAAACTAACACCTCAGGCCTTTGGTGAGTTGCGTCCCCACTCCGTTGCCGGCAGTTGGACTGACTACAGGGCCAGGAATTTGGTTCCTGGTAATCGAGAAAGCAGCTCCCACAGGCCACCTGCTCGGAGAGGTCAGAGGCAAGGTGGTGGAGCCCATAACGATGCCGATAACAACCCTGGCAACGACAACGAACGCTTTGAGTGGACGCATGAGCTAAGATATAGCCTTATGCATTGCTACGAGAGTAGTAAGACGGCGCGAAGAAGGTACATGGCAAGATTGCATGCTAGGGTGGTGTAATACACATCCGGCGCATGCAGCCTTTTCCACACAAAATAATAGGGATTACGTATCATATCTTTAACGTCAGGGATATATAGCCTTCGTTAGCAGGCTGGGAAGGAGCTATATAGCCCCTTTACATATAGCTCCTTCCCAGCCTCCTAAGGAAGTAATAGAAGTGACAGTTCTACCACCCGTTGCCACGGCTGGAGAGGAGACTCGCATCGTGCTACCAATGAAGACAATCACTCCAAATGGATTTCAGGGCTGCCACCAGGCCTTTCATGCCTGCAGTGCGGCGAATAGCCACCATTCTACGACGTACCCATAACACTTTGACTCAGGGCGTGCTGCTGACCACCAAACAGCACAGCCTTAATAGGATACGAATGCTAGTGGCTGCTAAGAAGTCACTATTGGTGAAAAAACTACAAAGCACCCACCGCCATCTGACCAGATGGCTGGATGGAGAGCAGCCGATTCCGGATTAGTTCTCATCTCCAAAAGCGGAGATTTATTGACTCCTAAGAATTACAGACCGATAAAATGCTCAAATTCGTGTTATGGGTTGTTTACCAGCATCTTATATGCACGAATACTCACCGCAGTTGACCGAGTGTTCAAACGGATATATGAGCAGAGAGGATTGAAGAGAGAAGTCACTGTATGTAAAGAGAACCTGCTCATTGATAGATGCCTAACGCAGGACTCGATGCAGTATAATCGTAACCTCTTTATGGCTTGGATCGATCATCGCAAGGCATTTGATACAACATCGCATGCTCTTATTCTGCATTATCAGATGCCTTGCGGTAGGTACCCGACAAAATAGTGAGATGCCTTGAACAACTGATACCACTCTGGCGAGCTCGCTTCATCGTAACATCTGGTCAAGCCAGAGTGCAAACAAGGTCGGTCACTTTCAGAAAGGGTGTATTTTAGGGCGATTTCCTCAGTTCCTTTTTGTTAATTTTTTCACAAATTCGCTCAATTCAGATATATAATGTTTTTGTTCCGAAATTGTAGTCAGTAAGTTTCGTTCCATATTCATAGATTTGTTATGAAAATATTAATTTTCTGTCATCTTCTTCTGAATATATTCAAACGTATGATGATCATCTTCATTCAGAGCTTGAATTAAAGCCATATAATTTTCTTGCTTACTCATCACTCGATCATTCTCATTTTTTCTACATTTAATAGAGAACAACTTATTATAACTTCCTATACTCCAAACAACACCAATAAAACACTCCGATGCATAGCGCACACACACACAATACGTTGGATTTGATTTTTTTTTACTACAGTCCGTAGCGATTTTATCGGAGGCGATTTCCGCCTCGACCAGATATTTTTCTCAACAGAATTTATCTGGTTGAAGCTGGGATGATTCTGCAACCGTGTTAGGAATCACACTTTGAAAGGTGAGACTTCGTTAGTCCTTAGCTCGCACAAGTTTCTCAACTTTTGAGAGTTGTCGTTCGTATGGAGGCGACAGCTGATTAACAGAAAAACATATTTTAAACAGACAGATTTTAAACAGACAAAAGGAGGTCATTGTACTATAGTTGACTGAAGTTGTAGCCACTTCTGTAGCTTTTCAGCAAAATAACCCCGGAAAACAGAAAACACCTTTTCATTTTCAACTGACAGTACACTGACAAAAAGCCCTAGGAAGAACAACCCTCAGTAATTAGTTATCATGACGTCTTCTTTTTAAATATGACATGTATGGAGTAACTTTGAGTAAATGTATAGGCGAGGCAGAGTGGCCATTACTTGATAATGTTCAATATGCCAACACATTTTCTGATTTGTAGAAGATGTATGAAAGACACTGTATCTTTCAGGGGTGGATATGAATTTTTGTTCATTATTGTTTCTCATGAGAATTGTTCTGAATAACCCGTCGGTATATATTCATACATTTTTTGACGCTTCTGTTGAGGGTGCGATCATGTGTGGTTTTAGCCTTTTTAAACTGTTCAGGGGATAGTAAGAAAACATGGTGCAATAAAAAGATTCACCCCTGAATTTGGCTTGATGTAATACCTGTGTTGTTGTGCGGGTTCTCTCTGAGAATTTACAGTACCAGCCACGTGATTTTCAGCCACTTTTAATCCCTCAGAAGAGGCAGGATACCAAAATAGGAGAACTTCTTCTCTTTATCCCAACATTAGTGGAAAATGAAATCTGAAACTATGTACGATGAGAAAAATATCTCTGATTCACTTTTTCCACCAAGCTGGATCTCTGCTGGTTTCCAAAAAAAATGGTAGTCGGAAAGGTCTTAGTAGGCAGCACACCCGAAATCTCACCGAAAGATTATCTTTTTTGCATACTCCTCCACATTGCATAAATCACAGATCATCTTCTATATGGCAGGAGCCATTCAAACATACACTCAGTATATGATTTTATACATCCCAAAAGGATGAAAACAGATTGAGCTGCCGGAAGGGCACAACATAACACAATGAGGAAGAAATATCAATACTGTCATCGTACCAAGAGGATAACTTTTAGCGACCTTGACATACGTATACCTCACCTAATATCAGGATACTAAAACGAGAAAATATATCGTGTTGACCCATAGTGAATAACGTTAACAATCGAGGAAAATGAACGAGGCGAAACCAAGTGAATTGACAACATAAAACATCAATGATGAATGGCCCAATGAAACAAATCACTAAAGTACGTAGTCGCCGCGGTACTATCCAAAATTGTATTTTCTTGCAGTATTTTCGTAACGTCGAAAACGAAGTGTAATAGTAGTTCCATGTCCTCATATTTGATATACTTTCTAGTCGAAATATAGGAGTTTGTCACCTGAGCAGGTATCGTTAGGAACAAATGAAAATGAAGACATCGCAAAAAATTTGTATCTCATCAAAATATCGCAATGTTGGAAAAGTAAGACCCTTACCGATTTTCAGCTAATATAACCGAATAACATTTTTCAGTGAAAGAAATATTTCACGTCGTTATCTTTATCAAGCCATGCAGTACGAAATGGATAAATAGTCGATATCGTCCATGCCGAACAAAATTTTGTATAATTCCCATAGATCTCGCTAACCAATCCGATGGCGCTATAGATATCGTTAGAGAAAGAGGTCGTTCGACCCTAAAATCCACTAACAATACTCAAATCGATATACCAATTAGTGATCGGCTTCTCTTTCAATAGACCAGTGATTTGTTTTTGCTGCGGCTGAATTTATGTTGATGAGTTTCATTCCGCAAAACAAAAGAGTGGTATGGTCTACTGAAAGCGAGGGTAAAACACTCTTCCATACTTCAAATTAAGTAATTGTTCCAATTGTTTTTTCGTTGAACGGAAAATCGAAATGGGCTGCCCGGGAAATTAATTTTCCAGGTTTCGAACTTTTTATTCGCGATACGTTGGGACGTAATTTCACTCTAGATTACCTACACTATTGTCGAGCCATTTCTTTTGATGTTAATTGAATCTAGAAATGTGCCATGATTTCTATGAAAATGTGGGTGAGAGGTTGCTGAAAGGTTTTGCTGTAGAATATAATCAATTGGAATTCCTAAATGAGTAGGGTGTATTTTGTATTTATTTCTTCACATCCGTTTTCTTGAAGATCCGTTTTATATTTATCTCCAATAGCAGTTGAAAAAGTTCATTTTCTGAAAAATAATACAAGATTTCTGCGAAATACTTCTCGGAGTCAGATGAACGCTATAATATCCAAGTTGCGAAAAAAAACTCTATGAGATTTGTGGTGCCAATATTTCGAGAAATTGAATCGTAACAATTGGATACACTCAGTTTTCAGATTGTCTCGCTAGCAACGAGCTTGATCAATAATCGTCTCAAAACCCCCTCTTAAAAATATGGGTTTCACTGTTCTTGTGTTTGTTTGAATATAGTAAAATATTTCTTGGTGAACGTCAGACGTTTGCAATCTTATTGTTCATACTCGAAATCTATCAGAAAAAATTATTACAACAGTTAAATCACCAAGATAGAGATACTCGGATGAGATGGTGATGAATGAAAACATTATAAAACAATAGTGACCTGAAGTTTTCAAATCCAACTCTGTTACGATGTTCCAGTTGTTAGTATTCACAATCGCCTGTGGGTAACAGCTAACAAAATTATGATTCCAGGAAACCATTTATAGGTCACTTCCGCGCTTTTTCTTCTAATTTCTCGGTTTACTGGTTGAGTTCATCATATCTTGTTTACCTTCTATTCAGAGATTTTCATACAATGTGAATTCTACACACTAGCTTGGTTGAATGCGTTATCGTTCAATTCTGGTATTTCTTCTCAGTTTGGTTAGTTTCAGTTACATATCACTGGATATTATGTTTTGATATACTAGTTTGTTGATTTGCGAAGGACAACAGTGGGCTATTTTTGACTTCGATACTTTGACAATCATTTATATTGTTGTCAATTTGACATCTCTTCTATCATGATATCATGTACATTTTTTTACGTCTTATGATTACAATATGTTCCTATGTGATCTTTTTCACACATGTTTATCCGTTCTCATTATTATTCGTATGTGTCCAAGATGAGAAGGGGCTGCATGGAGAATTTTTAAAACCTTTAGAAATACGAAGTCGATTGAATCAGAAATATCATGCTTATATGAGACCTCATTTCATAAAAACACAAAACTCTTTCTCAGTGCCACTTCTCAAGCTGTTCAAAATAGCTCTGACAGATTTTTAACTTTTCGTGTTCGAGAAACGAAAAAAATTTCAATTTTTCATATAGATCGAAACACGGTAACTTCAGTGGCATATCACACATAAGCAACATTTTTTAAATTTTCAAATGGTACGAAAATGAATATAATAAAAAAAAAATTAAATCTGTTTTTCCGTTAACCAGCTGTCGCAGCCCTATAAACAACAACTCTCAAAAGTCAAAACTTGTGCGAGCTAAAAACTGAGGAGCTATTACCTTTTAATGTGTGATTCCTAACACGGGTTGCTCCATAATCTCTACTCGTGGATAGCTACATACGGAAAAGATTTCAAACACCCCACAACGTTTCTGGAATGTTCCCTTTCTGACCATTTCAGACCAACCAAAATCATTTCGGTTTTCAAGGCTACAGTAGTACCAACGATGCAATGTTCAAATTTTTTAAAACACCTATATGCTCATATAAACGATGGAAGTATAGTCGTTATAGCGTTTTGTGACTCAACAAAAGCCTATGACTGCGTGAATCACAAAATACTGCTGCGAAAACTTGAATATTACTGACTCATAGGATGTGCCTTCAATTGGTTCCAGTCCTACTTAGAGAACCGCACAAAAAGTTCTCATCGGCAAGAATCATCGGAATGCGGGTACATTAATCGCTGCGTTCTACAGGGGTCAGTTTTGGGACCAGTACTCTTTTTGTTATACTTGTATAATCTGGCGCTTCTGAATGTTCAGGGAAAATTTGCCTTTTTTGCTTATTTATGATGTACGGTTTGGAACCTTTGGTGTAGTAATGAATATTACTGGAGTTTTTTCCCAACACCAAGTTGTTACACCTCGACACGTGTTTC
>WOGN01007372.1:0-11873 GCA_015342105.1 Leptinotarsa texana | reverse complement strand
TGTACGCACCGTACGGCGTCTCTGGGGATTCGAGTTATCAATAAGAGTAAACGTGGTGCGAAAACGTTCCATGGTTAATCGAATCAACTGCTCTGATGGACGATTTTGTCGTCGATAAAATGGACGTAGTGCGCGATACGTTTTCCGCATAGAACCATTATTTTCGATATAAAACTGCACTATTTGCAAGCGTTGTTCAGGCGTGAGTCTATTCATGATGAATTGCCAAACCAAACTAAGAATAAATCACTTGACAATTGTTAAATCGGTCGCCATCTTGAGAAGTAATGCCAACTTAAAGTTCTATACCTCTATAAAAAACACCCGTTACATGCCAACTACAAGCGACGAAGTTTTCTATAAAAGTACCATTTTCCGCAGAACATTAGATATATCAACAATCGAGTTGAAATTTTAATAGAATTTAGAAAGCGCTAAATATGTGTACGGTATATATAATTTCAACACTTCTATTGGAATTTACTGCTTTAATTATGAGGAAAAGATTACTTCATTTCAGTGAATTACTTTTACTTCAATTAGTTATTTGACTTAGGTAATAGCACAGTTCAACAAGTTGAAATTTCAGTTGTTTATACTGTTCACTTTATTCACAGAATTATTGTAAAATATGAATAAAAATAACAAATATACATGTAACTATTAAAGACTTATACAGGGCTGAAATCAGAGTGTTCGTTTGGGTTAAATTTAGTAATTGAAGTTTGACCCCCTTCCTATTGACAGATTGATCTGATATTTGGTATAAACATTTAGTTTTGATGAAAATACAGTTTAATATATTCTGTATCATTGAAAATCAAAGATGGCCGTAGCTACAAAATGGCGAATTATATATTCTTTCACAACTTCCTCAATATGGGTGGGGCTTGACTAGTAAAATAGTGGTACACTTTAAAAAAGATCCACATTGAAGATGGTCGCAGCTACAAAATGGTGGATTACATATTACCCTGTAGTACTGTGTAGTAGAATGAAACAGAAAGAGACAGAATGAAACAGAATGAGACAGAATGAAACAGAATGAGAAGAATTGAGGTACAAAATTAGAAACTTATATTAAACGGTTTCATTGAAAAAAAAACTAATGATGCAGATAATGTATTGAAAACTGAAAACTAATTCAGACAATCCTAGGTATCAGTCATCACCCCACTTTTCGCAGCAATCTACGGTATTGATCAGACTGTGGTACAAGTACTTCAGTTTTCGAACACATAATATCAACATGTCTGCCATTGCATATCGAGCATATAGAATTGACTCTGCGTTTCTCAGCAATATGTTCAAATTTTAGACATAAATAGCAACAACCGCGATCACTCAATCTCTTCTTTCGCTCTGATAGAGCCAACGATACTCGCTCCTCATTTTGTACTTCTTTCCAAAGAAACGTCATTAGGTTATCTAAACGAGCTTGCAAGGTAGAATCGACATAATAGCCACTGTTTCTCTGCCAAACTCTGATAAGATCTTCAGAAAGGCAGGATTCCACGAGTGGATACAACATGGCTGCACACGTATCTGATTTAACGTCCAAAGTTTCTAACGATCTCAACTGTGATTCTAACTTATGACACAGGAAAGTGAGTTTCGATTTATTCTTGGTGCCATTAATAACCATTTTTAGCAGTTCTCGTACATACACCTCCACTAAGAGATCTTTTCTTCCAAACCTACCTTCAAGGCTTTCTATTACCTTGGAATAGTTATCTCCGCTAAGTGGGTAACTCTCCACCAACTGACGAGCACGAGACCCAGGAATGGTTGCTTGAAAGAGATATTGAAATTTGTCTTCCTTCGCAAGATCTATATCATCCTGTATACGTTTGAAATGGCTGCAAGATGGAAGCCAGTCTTTCACATCATCTCCAAATTTCTTGAATTCAATAGTTGGTAGCTTCAACTTAGGCTTGGATTGAGAACAGTTAGATGTTATGCTGTTTCAACTTTTTGATCTAATAGCCGTACTTTTCCTCGAACTTCAATAACATTCGGACTTCCATCCTTCAGCAGCTTAATCACAGCATCATGAATTCGAGTAAAGGACGCTCTCTGAGTCTCTAGAATTTTCTTCACCATCTCCATAATCAGCAAAAACTTCCTCCTATCACGGTCGCCAAAATTCGTCTTCGAAAAACACCTAACAGGTGAGTGAAAACGTCTAATATGGAGATGGAATAGCTTTTAAATGAGACTAGGATCAATTAAAACGTTCTGGTTTATTCTGACAATCTTGACGATACAAAATATTCAATATGACATATCAACAATAACAATTATACGGAATGATCCAATATTATAACAATAAAAAAATGTAATACGATTCACAACAAGGACATTCCGTCCATTGATATAGAAGGATAGTTGTTCTTTAATATTATTGAGTTGTATTGCTTTATAATTGAATTAAATATTGAAAATTTGGTATTGATATCATGAAATCCCAAAAATGTTTTGCCGTTTTTTGTTATTGCAACCACGTATTGTTTTATTTAATTCAGTAGATAACTTCAGTTACACGATGAGAAAGTGTAATAGTTTATTTATACTGAATTGACCGTGAACTACAATCAGGCTTGGCAATTATCGGATGATGTAAATGTATATGAACATAGCGCCGAAACTATTTTTAAATTGACATTTCGAGTAACGCAAAGTACTTGAATACTTATTTGACGACAACCCCTGAATATTTGTCACATGCCAGAATGTTTTGGGGAGTTAATGTCTACTCCAATAAAATTCAGTTTTTGATTTTATTCTGGTTCCGAAGTTTCATCCTGCAACTGCAACAATTATGGACATACAGGATTGCTTACTTTTGCGATTTTATTAGACACGTCACGTGGTCTCGTGACGTAACAGTATTGACTCTGGATTGATTCAGTACTGCACTTTTCAATTAAAATAAACAAATTTCAGGTAAATCCCTTATTGAAATATTATTTTTATATAGGATTAAATACTTAATATAAATGGATTAATCCTAAGTAAAAATTTTTCTTTTGTGGATGATAGGGCGAGCTATTTTGCTCTTTTAAAAAGTAAGAGGTTTCATCAGTTTTTTATTTTTCGTGAAACGTGAAAACTGTAACTCCCACAAAAATGTTGTAATGAACTTTGTTTTGGAATATTTTAGATAATATTATCTAAAAAATTTTTTATAACTTTTTGTTCCATCTTTTATAATAAACGCTTAATAATCAAAAATATATATAAGTAATAAATTGCTTATAGTTGTAACAACTTTTTTTATTTATCTGACAGAAAATGCATGATACTGTTATTACTTTTTATTAGGAAAATGAGAAATAGAATAATTTAACTTAAACTTTGTTCTATGAATGATTAAATTGACAAATCTACAATTAATTATATTATAATACTACATTACATTATATTATAATACTACTTTGTTCGTTTAGAACAAAAAAATCCATTTTTGAGAGTAAATTTATCCCCTCTTTTGCAACGACGAATCTATCCTTTTTGCAAAGTTGTAGAAATCATATCCTTAGCAATAGGAAAAGAGTGGAATATTACATCAGTAACACCACTTTTCCTTAAAGTCAACTGATTGCTTTTGCAAGTTGACACTGCACAAATACAACCAGATAATTTAACTAAAAATTAAAAGGTTATTTAATGTGAATATTTCCAATGTTTACCTTGATTTAATTTAAAAAGGTTTAAAATACAAAAAAAAGTTCCACAATGGCGAAAAACAAACCTCAAAACGAAAGAAAATAACAGAGTTTTATATGGCGCCTACTCGCTACACTAGTTTAAAAAATGTCCAAAAGCACAAAAATGCGACTTTAACAATAGAAAACTCAATGTTTCAGAAAACTAATTGGTATAGTTAAATAAACATTTATTCAAAATATACAAAAACAATGTAATACTGTCCGAAAATAATCCTCAAAAAATGTTAAAATAACACACAGTCTAATGACAGCTATTAAAAGTGTCCCCTGTTACGTCACATTTGCTCGGCGCTTGTTTAACGTGGCGATAGGTATATGTAAGTAAGCAATCCTGTATGTCCATAATCGTTGGACGTGATCTACCTTGCTGCGATATGCAAACTGGCTGTGAAACCTACACAACATGATAAATAAAGATTTTAAGATATTTTCAGTTTAGGGACATTGAATAAGGACAAAAACTCAATTTTCAGTCAGCATACATGCTTCATAAAATCAAAATAATGACAGTGCAACAACTACTTAGCTACAACTTCACATATTGGCAATTTATTTCACAAAAGGGATACAATGAAGTTAATGCTCATCGGTTTATTATTTTTTCGAACATTAACAGGACCTTAGTCAAATCTAACAGAATTATATTGATCAATACATTCCCTAAAATTTTCAAAGGTCACACAAGATACAGGTTCAGTCATTGTGTCTGTATATTGATGTTCTGTGGGCACATCAATATGCAGATATGATAAAGTTAAAATTATTCAATATGCATAATTTTAATATGCATAATTTTAACTTTATCAAAAGTGATGAATATCTATGTGTTTCAATTTCTGTCTTTAAAGTTCTACCTCTATTTTTTTAAATTTATTTTCAATACAAATCATGAAATTGTAAAACAACAACAAAAATTAATTGGCGCTCCGGGGCGACTTCAGTGATTCCAGTGGCGCAGAAAAACCCGGAAAAATCTGCAGCACCACATCATTTGAAAGTCGTGATCTGCCAATGTCCTCTCTTTCATAAAACAAAATGTAGGGTGTCTCCAGAGGCTTCAATAACTTCAATACATAGCTAGAACACTTCGTGACACGACTATCGTCAAACTTAAACCAGTCCGTTTCGTCTTTGACCAATGCGTAATAATGATCAGATTCAACGCCAGAACCACAGTGAACAATGATTGCTTGAAGATTATAATAGTGGTTTGCTAGATTGAAGTGTTCATTTGTGTCGAACCTTCGTAAGAGTTTGGTGTTTCCGTCAGAGGTTGAGTCATGTTCGAAGATCATCAGTATTATTATTAGATTAACTGGTGCCCCAGCTATACTTGTTTTCTCACAACAGTCAGTTACTTTGGCGCATGTTTGGCAATACAGTCGATCATCACCTGTTAAAATTTCTATTTTCAGATGATTTAACAATAAGCTTTGCATGGACTGGTTATTAGTCTAGAAATTCACATACGTTTTCGCTACCTCATTTACTACAAAGTAAATAGGTGAGGATTTTTTCAGCAAAATATTTACCAACATAGATTGTACGGAATCATTCAATCCAGAGCGGTCAGGAGTATTGTCAGGAGTATCGATTCTGCTCACGAAAGCTATTCAACAAGAACCCCAGGAATTCGGAACAATCCTCTTGTCTCAACCAATATCTAGTAGACTTCAAAGACTCCAGGAAATAGGTTGGTGGAAAATATGATACATTTTTACGAAACTGCAGCTGCATGAACAGGTGTTTGAGTTTGGTGAATAGGTAGGAAACATTCTCGTCCTCGTTCATCATTAAAACCTTGTTCTTAAAATTGTTCGTGATGAACAATACTTGTACAATGCTATTCATGTAGCAAGTGTTTCCTAAATCATCTAATCCAATTTTTTTTCTCAAGATTTTCAGTACAACTCTCTACTAACTCGTAAGAAAGAACATGTTTCACAGACTCTGTATCAGAACCATTTCTCAGACTGCAATCGATCCTTCCCAGTGACGAAGGGTTTCGTAGAGAACCGATTTGTTTCTTGTTTTATGAAGCTCCTCCACTGCAACTCATATTTGGGGGGCAAGAATGACCTAAGTCCATTGACCGCACTAAAAAAGAAGAAGGTGGATCAACCACTTGCAAATTAACCTAGCGCTATTGATAAAATATTGGTTATCATTCTATATCCCAATAGAAATATTGGCCTGATATAATATGTTATCCAAAAGTTGTTTAACAACTAGACATTCACTTATGCATTGTCAAAGAGACATATATTTGGCTTCTGCACTAAATAGGGCAACATCATCTGTTTCTTAGATTCAAGTAAGGTCTCCTAATGAAGACGTCACCTATGGGATAGACAGAGAACTTTATCCTTGGATATGAACAATAAACGAAGCTCCCCAAGGCGGTACGTTGCAAGGACAAACTTCGACATCGACCGTTGACGAAATTGGTCCTCTGTCTTCCACTGTAGCATTCACTGCAAGGCAGTTACTTGAAAATCAGAGCCCAAACACAGTGCAATAATTATTCAACACAAGACAGCGGTGCCATAGAAGTCATCAGGGATGTTAGGCTGAACCACAAATGTATTGCTGGATTCCATTGTCCTCAGCCTGAGTAAGTGAGGTCGACGACATCTCCCCTTACGGAGACAGCATTGTTTCAAGTAGCCACAGGTCTCAGCAGTGGTACGAGGCTGAACCACAAATGCATTTCTGGACTCAACTGTCTCCAAAATCGCTGAATTTTGAACAAGAAAACTGTCGCATTGTTGAATCCAGATTTGTTTAAAAGGTCGTAACTGGTGACGACTTAAGGGTATATGAATGGTTATGACATCGAAACCAAAGTCTAATAATTCCAATGGAAGTTCGATCACTGTCCAAAACTTTATATTTCAAAATTTGACCACCTATTGGTCTGGCACATCCAGCGTCGTTTATTGAAGGGGCATTTAACATATTTACTTGAACAGAAGCCACCCAAATGTCTGCTGGAAATTGTATTGAGAGATATACGCTGTTTGTTGAAAAATTAAGGTAAATTTTCAATTTTCCCAACAAATAAATATTTATTCATCAATTTCTATTTTGTGTCTTCTACAGTAATTCCCTTCACATATAGTATACTTGTGCCAGCGTTTTTCCAATCCTCGAAGCAGTTCTAATACCGGTCAATTAGAGTGACACATAACCCATTTTTTTGATATCCTAGATAAAATTTGTACCTTTGGAAGGTGGTTTGTAGATGTGATTTATGTAGTTATTTTATTTTTATATCATTCCTCCTCTTAAATAGAAAATAAAATATGGGTGGCAAAGTCACCTCATGAAGTGGGGTCACTTTGCTTAACAGATGTTTTCTTTCTATAACAAAACTATGAATACAATATGGGCAAAGCCATCTCCTCAGGTTGTTACAAGAACCACAGTGAAGACAAACATTACTCAAAAAATCGAAAATAACTAGTACACTTGCCAGGACTGTCGACAGAAAAGTTATGTTTTTAAAATTTTGTGGACAAAATACGTCGTATTTTTTGGTGATTTCAATGCTTTCTCTATCTAAATGATGAGAAAGTAAAAACTAAAATTACAGTGTAACAATTTAAGTAAAAGGTTGGCAAAGTCACCCCAATTTTCGTGTAAAACGTGGGGTAACATTTGCACCCTTGAATAACAATCAACAGGTTTGCTGAAGCAATGAAATTGCAAGTGGATTCAATTCTTCATTGCATTTACGAATAATAATAATAAGTGATGAAACTCACCTTGTTTTCGTAGAAGCTGTGTATATTTAATTTTGAAGAGCTCAAATTTTCATGGATAACACACGTTACAAATAAAGCAGTTAATTGGTGATACCACTTATCTGGAAAAACCTACAAATTATAGAATATCTCGTTGTCACTGAGGAGGTAAATGTCATTGACTGCAGCGCGTGAAACGACCTTTCAGCTATTTACTATGGAGGCGTGAAACTGTTTTCTTTTCAAAACTGGGCCAAGGTACCCCAGAGGACGGAGTCACACCAATTGACGGTACATCAATGTTATGTTTCTCCACTCCGGATTGTGTGGCAGTTCAAGCGAGCATTGACTGACTTAAGTCTTGTAGATATCACTTTTGTTCTCGCAGTTAACTCATACACCACTGAAGATGTCTACTGTAGTAGCAGATGAAACGTTTTAGTATCACTTGTTCTTCTTGACCAAACCCTACCAATCCTGATATTTCTCTCTTTGATCGTCATTCTGGCAGTGTAAACCTATATTCTTATAGATGACATATATTCTCAAAAGACATGTAAAAATGATAAATCAGATTGACATCTCTGGCATGCTGCGTTGAAAGATGTGTGTCAAAGAAAGTTACGTTTGTACGAGTTCATATATTATTTGATTCGTTGGTGTATGATAATAATGACGATCTCCATTCGGAGGTGATTTTTCAAATAAATTTTTCTTTTGCAGATCACAAAAGTATAGTGAAGGAGGAAAAGTGATGGAAGAAACGAACTTCATGAACATTTTCATATTTTTTGTAATTAATTGACTTTTACATTTTTTATTTATGAAATCAATTTGATTGAATTCAGAATTTAATCGAGAAATATGATTTAGAAAAATATATTTGATTATTAAAAGGTGTATCGATTGATTTGTTGTTTCCTTTCAGCTTTTGACTGATTGCTGTAAACAAATCACATACTTGATTGTGGTTCGAACTGGCAGTTTGGTTTAAAAAATAGATTGAATAGCGACATATAGTAATTGACCTCACAATCAAAAATTCGTAACATACATTGGCCCTCAATTATACAATATATACACACAAAACATCAATATCTACAAAATACATAAAATTGAACAATTCATCAAGAAACAGTATGATCAATTGAAGAATATCTTTGTGGACTACTGAATTTCAAACCACCATCTATTTGTACTCTCCTGTATACTTCTATGCCAATAGATCTATCTCTAAATTTCCATATCTCAATCATCGATACTTATATCAATTACTATATGTCGCTATTCAATCTATTTTTTTTACCGAACGACTCATGTGTCACCTTGTTAAGATAGATTGCACTAGTATCAGCTCTTATATCACATTCGTTTTGATGAAACTTAGCAGCCCGAAGGACGCAATACAAGTGGAGCTAGAAATAGAAATTATTCCATATTTTTTATACGGTGCATTCCATTTAATAACTTTTTGTATAAAGATTTGCAGTAAAAATTAAAAAAAAAAACATGTCAACCATAATATACAGGGGGACACATTTTGACATATTCACATTTGATGTTAATTCCCCTATCGCACCCCCAGAGCATGTTACCAATTTTTTTAAATGGATCACCCTATATTATTCCGCATTATCAGATGCTCCATGATGAGCAGATTTCAACAAAGTATATAACATATGGTGTGAAGCTTATGGTTCGGGAGCTACAAATTATTTGAGTTGAAAACCAGCCACCCTGAATAACTTTTGGAACAATGATTTTCAGGAAAAATCAAACACCTCAACAGTAGTGTACACGGGGACACATTTTGGAATATTCACATTTGATCTAACTTTCCCTATCGTCGGGTCGATTGTTTTGTATTATCAGATGTTCCATGATGAATATATTTCAACAAAGTAGAATACATTATAGTCTGAAGCTATTTGTTTGGAGGCCAAAAATTAATTGAGTTGAAAAGGAGACACCTTGAATGAACTTCTGTACAATATGTTTCATAGGTGTTTTTGTAAAGTATACTTCAAAAAAGTCTTATTTTGCCTAGTAAGGTTTGAATTCGTTATTCTCTTCATTTTGTATTTGTCTCATTCTACAATAACGATTACCCACCAGGTGAAGTTACAACAATTGGTGTTTCTGTTTTCGTGAATTCTTGAGAAGCGATAGTTTATACACACACAGGAGTTTGTACTACCAGAATGAAAATAGTACTACAGCTGCTGTCCGTATGTTCAATGATAATCATCCAGGAAGAAATGTACGACACAAATACTTTTCGGAACTATTGAACAAATTAAAGAAAACTGGATCTGTTCACAATAAAGAGAATAACCGTTCAGGAGTTGTCAATGATAAAGCTATTTGAACTGCAGCTTTAGGGCACGTTGGACTAATTGAACATTCGCAATCTCTTACTAAGTTATGTCGAGGATCAGGAATCAGTCATAAAAATGTTTCCAGGATGCTTCATAAGTACAAATTTCATCCACATAAGATTAAACTAGTTCATGAATTGAACGAAGATGATCTTGACAGACGTATCGAGTTTTCTGTAAGTCTCACTGAATGGATCAACTTGCATCAGAAGTTTTTTTTTCGGATGAATGTGTCGATATTGAAGTGATACGAATCTTCATTTATACCGTCAAGTTCATACCCAACGACTACAAAAACTGAATGTTTGGGCAGGAATTTCAGGTGACCACATCATAGGACCTTTTTTCATCGATGATAATTGGACTAATGATAAATATTTGGATATGTTGGAGAATCGAATAATACCTTGCATCGATAGAGCAATTGAGGAGGATATAAATTTATTCGTAAACGAAATAGTTTTCCAGCAGTATGGTGCACCTCCTCATTATGCAGCTACAGTGCGACAATTTTTGGATGATAATTTTCAGGGTTGCTGGATTGACAGAAGAGGTTTTACAGAATGGCCACTAAGGTCTCCGGACCTCACTCCTGTAGATTTCTTTCTATTGGGTCATTTGAATTCTGAAGTGTATGAGAGAATCAACAATATTAGAAAATTTGAGAAAGAATATCATCCACTTCATCGTGGATTCCAATTGACTAAAAAAAGTATCTACAATCATAGTTACAATATATACTCAAATATCGCAGCCACGACTCTTGTGATTTTTCGCTGTCGCTAAATTTTTTGTCAATCACTGTAAAGTTCGGTTTATTAAATCATTCTCGAGTAAAATTGGGAATAGTTTATTAAACCGAAACCGATCATGGCAAATAAAATTCTTGGTGATAATTAGACAAAAGTTATTTTCGTTATCCTATATTTAATATAAATTTCTTGTTCTTCAATCGAACAAACTTCTTAAATTCAAAATCAGATCCTTCCTCAATTTTCAAATACTTCAAGATCACCTCATATTTTTCCAATGCACAGTTTATATACATTTGAACAAATCATTTTTCAGAATAAAATGTTGCGAGTGTTCCACGGCTAGATTACGTTTCGACCACAATAATTTAGGAAAATTTGTGGGCAATTAACTGAAATAATAATTAAGAATAATTGAGGGTCTTCAATTAATATAAAATTATAAAGATAACCCCTATAGTTGAGTAGACTGAAAATAGTATTGCATGTTTTTTTTTTGTATCCTTTTCGAAGAACTCATTAATAATGAACCATTATAGAGCCGATTATTTGTTGTATTCTTAACGGAACAACAATAGAAGAGATGATTACAGAGAAGTTTAGAAAATGTTGAATAGAAACCAAATTGCTATCATTATGGAATACATTAACTGAATCGAAGACATTTTACTTGAGTTTATTTCCTATCTGCATCTGGAAGAATTCCACATGTTGCAATGTACCACAAAACAATCAAAATCGCTTTGAAATTTATGGCCATTTCAGGCAACACCCCTCAAAGAGGATACAGCATGTTTCAGGTGGCCTTGTTTTTGATTAATATTTTGAGCGGTTTGGGCGTTATTCTTCTTGTGATCATGAAATTAGTTTTACAAGAAGATCAGCTCAGCTTTGATAATTCCAAAGAGCACATTGCTGGAGCGTTTCTCTTTGTTCAAGTAAGTGTAAAATTTATATATGAAAATCATTGCTTTAAACTACATGTGAAGAATTAGGTTATTGTTGAACATATTGTAACGAATTAAAGAATTAACTGTCTTAATGTCTTAAACAAATTCATTTTTACAATATTCCACTAACTAATTTATATACACACTTAGTACTTCACAATTTGTTAACCACTCGATTCGTTTTCTAAGTACAGACTGCCCCACCTAGAGACTAGAGGTCACTTATATAGCGGCAACGAACATTGCAGATTCCTTCTCGGCGTATACGGAATTTTCGCGCCTAATCTGACCGCTTCCTTTGCCGATGTCATGCGCC
>WOGN01007371.1:0-11874 GCA_015342105.1 Leptinotarsa texana | reverse complement strand
TAAAATTGTATTAATTGTTATTCTTACATTCTAAGTCTTAAAATAAATAGTATGTATGGTTTCCATTTCATATTTGAGAATAAAATGATTTGATTTGATTTGAGGTATATATTATTATTTCAAATGAAGCGTGTGGAGATCAAATCGTGACTTGTAGGTTATGAAAATATTCGTCAAATTTCCACAATAAACTTGATTCAAAATGCGTTTTGCTGCTCGATAGCTTCATCAGTTACTGGTGAAGCGTTACTGTATAGCGAAACGAATTTAAAATAAAAAGTATTGTGAAAATTCTATAATTCTCATCATGGATAGCTTCAATTTTCTATTTTAAAAAAATATTATGTTATCAAATCAGTTTGAGTTATAGATAAGTTCTCATCGCATTTTTCGAGTTCCCAAGCCAACATTTTTTGCTGCGATATCAAATTAATCTTCAGATAATGACCCATCCTAAACAGAATCGCGCGCTGCCAATACAGTTTCAACTCAATAAGCAAATGATTGGATTGATTTTTTTAGATCACTTTGACGGAGCTACTTGAAATGAGCGATTATCTATATTCACGGATCGTCTTGAATAAATAATCATTTTTCGTTTATCTTCAACGCTACCGCTTTTTTAATCAGTTTGGCAAAACCGATTCCGAGAGCAGGAAGTCAAAAAGTTTTGTTGTTGTCATAATCATCAATATGGGTGAGTTTTCCAATATTTTAAAATGAGTATTCACTTCAGATAAAGCGAAACGAAAAACATGAGAAATAAACGTCTGGAGAGTATATTTGCGGTATGCTGAACTGGGAAAATGTGACCCGACTGAGATTCTTCAGGCAGGCACATTTACCAACTGCGCCATCGGAGTCGAGTGGAATAACAGTCAAATCACATCTAGTCGAATCTACCTCAATCCCCACCAAGGTGAAAATCAGTAAGATTGTTCAAAATATCATCAAAAATGAAATTTCGTTCCCTTGTTTTAAAAAAAATGTATTCGAAGTCAAAGTCAAAAAAATTAGTTTTTCGTGATTTTCAACAAAACGGTAAGTTTCATCATAAGAATACTACACACAAAAATTGTAGACCATAAAATCATCTACAAAAAATGTATCGATACTTTTTTCCTATGAACCACCGTTTTTGGGATATAAAGATTCAAAAAGTTCTAAAAGTTGTAATCGTCATGATATGCACACGTTTCCACGCCACCTATGATACTTTTCAACGTGGTTTCCCCAGTAGGTCTATTTCACGGGTCAGTTGTGATCCTGTTCAATTTGAAACTATTGCAAACTAATGGATATTACCAGAGATTGAGAAGATAAAAGCAATTTAAGGTAAAAAAAAAGTAGTGAAATTTAATCGTATGAGTCGTAACTTTCAAATTCTTCTTCTTGTTCTTCTTATTGATCTTCTTATTCTTAGTCGTCTTGTTCTTCTTCTTCTTGTTCTTCTTCATCTTCATCCTGAGTACATGTAAACTGCGTTAATAGCAATGTATCACATGTTGGAGTTAAACGGATCCTCCACTGTTGGTGGTGATTCAATATTAGAGTTTGACCGGCCTTGAACGGAGTGGAAATAATTTTACCTATTCCCACAAAATTGTATAGAGCTAGTCTGGCGTGGAACTATATATACCTAAAGTGGGCCGGAGAGACCCACACCTCAAATCGGTACGACCAAGAGCCTTACATCCTTCCAGCTGAAAGGACTTGAGAGAATACTGGACGGACATATCAGGAGGGTAGCATTATATGCATCCCCACTGAATAATCACCAGTAAGCGTATCAAACCGGCATATCGACTGATTCAGCATCAAACAACCTTGTTGAGAAAATCTCCCAATCCCTTGACAACAAGGAGATTGCGGTTCTTATATTTCTTGATACTGAAGGAGCATTTGACAATGCACTATCTAAATCTATAGGATTTTCTCTGTGGCTAGAAAGGGTATAGAATCAACCATATCTGGTTGGATCTATGCCATGCTAGTAGACAGAACTGCAACTACGACTCTTCAAGGCGAGGCTATCAGGTTCCGGGTCACCAGGGGCTGCCCTCAAGTTGGGGTACTATCTCCCCTTCTGTGGTCGCTCCTGGTAGATAGTCTGCTTGATGTCCTCGACAGAAGTAAAGCTGATCTGCAAGCTTATGCAGATGACCTTGTCATCCTGGCAAGGTAGCTTGTAATATCCTCCAAAGCACGTTGGACGTTGTTCACAGTTGATACCTGAGGAAACAGATGTCTGTCAACCCCAGCAAAACTGTGTTAATCCCCTTCACCAAGAGAAGGAAATTGGACGATCTATCGCCACTTTCCCTCAATGGTGTGGTCATTCAATTTGGAACGAGGGTGAAATATCTTGGCATTGTCCTTGATAAAAGACTCACCTGGAACGCTCACTTGGAAAAAGTTTTACATAAAGCCAGACTGTCTCTATGGACATGTCGAATATTTCGTGGTAAAACTTGGGGTATAGGTCCCAAACCAATCCATTGGATTTATGTGATGATTGTCCCAGGACAGAGTTATCTACCTGCATAGGAACTTATGCGACTGTATTTCAAGCGGAAATTTACGCTATTGAATTGTGTGCGAAGAGATTAGATAAATCCAACCTCACTCACAACAGTCAAGCGGCGTTGGAAGCTCTTGGCATTGCAAAGAAGGGTGCTGCAAGCGGCTTCATTGGACCAGAACCTGGCATCGCTTTGGGCTTTGTCAAACAAACACTGGATGGCAAGAAGAGTTCTGGACATCTGGCAGAATATTCCTGGATTTTCTCATTACAAGGCATTCACTCACCCTTCGAAACTTGATTCCTAACAGTTGTTGGACTACAGTAGGGATGAACTACGATGTCTAACAGCCCTTCTTACAGGTCACTGTCATTTGAATCGTCACATGCAGAGACTTGGACTGTCGGAAGACAGTGTGTTTCACCTAGGTCTGGAAAATGATGAAACTACACAACATATACTTTGTGCCTGCTCCGCTGGAGACCGAATCAGGTTCTTTCAGTTCGGCAGATCCGTACTCTCACCATCTGACCTGAAAGACCATTCACCATACAAAATAATCGGCTTCTTTAAGAAGCTGGGTTTATTTGGTCGAGTGTGAATAGGTGTGAGCCACAATAAACCTTTATGGGTTACGGTGGAGGGTCGAATAGATCCACTCACTTTAGACCTACCTACCTACCTATGACAGGCCTTGGCAATGTGTACATGCCAGAAAACCACTTTCAGCACTGCACCCCTTTTTTCAGTTGCAAAAAATTATGTTCAGCAGTTTTTCCGGCGCAGGTGGAAGTGAAGTTTGGACTGGTTCTAATGAACTGTTGACCAACTTCGAACCCCAATCTGAAGGGCCGATAGCCGATAACCAAGCTACACTTGAACAAAAAAGATATTGATGACCAGCAACTGAGGTTGGAGAAAGACGTGGTGTAGTCACATTATGACGATGACACTTTTACAACTTTTTGGATCGATATATCTCAAAAATGGTAGCTCGTAGAAAAAAAAGTATTGATATATGTTTTGTAGATAATTTCATGGTCTCCAATTATTGTATGGAGTATTTTTATGATTGAACTTACTGTTTTCCTGAAATTCGCGATTCATTTTTATGACCTCTGACCTTGAATAAATTTTTTCCATGCAGAGAAAAGATGGAGAACTTTTAAATTTTATTTTTAATCAAATTTTGAACAATATTACTGATTTTCAGCTTGGTAGCTTGGTAGCTTTAATCTTATTTTTTTATCTAATTTGACCGGACTACAAGTGAAAGGTTACTGTTTTCTTTGATGCTACTAGACTATTCGATATGAGATATATCCTAAATTGGATAATTCTCTAAAGGACATAACTTCTCGTGTAAGTGTCGAAATGGAGCTTTGAAAACAAAAAATTCAACAAAAGTATCGGACATGAATGTCACCCTCTCTCTTGTTGCCATAAATGTGACAGAAATATTGAATCTTCACTTGAGATGTGATTCGGCTCAGTGACTATGATAACACAGTTCGTAAATATGCCTTTTAAAAAAAACAGGGGAACCGGGTTCAAACCTCAGTTGGGTCACATTTTCCAACACAGTTTTTCTTCTATAAAGTGCCGACCAGTTGAAATAAGCCCCACTGTATAAAACATTTGACACTTAGACTGCAAACTTCAGGGTATTTTCCCAATGATCAGAAATGAGCAGTACAAACTTTTTCAGATTGTTTTTCGACAGAATTTTCACTCTTCCACAATGAAAATGATTTATGAATTAAACAGAGGTTTTAACAGAAGGGATCCATTCGATTTGTGTCAACCGTCACCATTTCCGATGTTATAGTGATTCGAATCTCAATATGGCACGCCAAATTCCCACCAAATATCCTCGATAACTAAATATGTGGTGAGGAATTTGCTGAGGAAGATTGAGTTTAATCTTTCTCTTGGTGTTGGAATAAAACTCTAGTAATATTCAGTTCCTAGATAATAACTTTTTCTATGGGTTTGAAGGAGAGAATCTACTGTCTGACCACCTATATCCCCCGATTCGACTTCACTGAATATTTTTTGTGTGAATGATTGAAATGTAAAGTCGACAAGGCGCAGTTTACTATTTTGGATTCACAAGAACCATGAACTTTTTGAGAATCTCGAGGTGATCACTGTCAACCTGAAACATAGTAAAATTAGGCTGATTTGGCTGAGATTATTAAAATGTTGGCTGTCAAGATAATATCGTAATAATTCCTTGACTAGAATCAAATCATACGAGAGCTGTTCAAAAACCTAGGTTAATGTTCTATTGCGTGTTTGGTGATTTTCTACCGATGAAAATATTGATAAAGAGAAGAAAACTGTTATGGAGAAGTTGCTGAGGATGTAGGCATATCGGTTGGCTGAATTTTGGCCAAAATGTTCTACTCTTTCCTGTAAGAGTTCAAATCATAAAATATGTGAATTTTCGCTGAATTTCAGCTGACTAGTTTCAACAACAAATGCATTGCAATAACTTATCCGTTAATAACGTCTAATTTTAATCCCACTGCATTACGACAGACAAGTAAAAATGCCACTAGAATTTTATGACAGCAACATGCAACAACCCCTCATAAACGAAATCTCCCTCACAAAATATCAATAATTTTATTGCCGGTAACAATTATTCGCATTGTACTTTTAACAAGATTCATAAGTAAAATAGCCAACAATTAGTTTGGAATAACAGGTAGGCAAAGAAATGTTATTGCAGGGTCAACACTGCTATTACTGGGATGAGGCGAAAAGGGAAGTGAAACCAGAATCGGTTCAAACGGGTGCGCTTTTTTAGTCCAGTCAAAATATTTTGTGGAATGCAAGTTTTTGTTTTCAGAACTTACTAGGCGAACATACTGAAAGTCGCTACCACTACGAGGTGAGCATAAATTGGGGGCAGGGTGAAGTTCTCATTTTCGAGTTTTTCAATTATGCGTTGGAAACGGTGAATTTTACAAAAATATTGTCACATCAATAATGAAAGACAGTTAAATCTCCTATAAAATAGTTTCCCTACATATTTGTCAAATTTTCATCGGTTTTCGACATAAACACTAGTTAACCCAATAATTTTTTCGAAAAAGTCTGAAGGCTATCCTTGAGAAATATACACGCAGACTAAGGTCGGATCTTTCCTGCACTTATGAAAAGTAAAAGCTCCTGCTGAACGAAAAACATCTCCAAAACTAACCTATCTGTCTCTCGGATATGATTCAATTTCCATTGTGGGAATGTAGTTGTTTTTCGGCAAGCATATATGAGAACTCTTTGTGTAGGTACGTTGAGAATGATGAATTTTAGAGATTGCATCTCAAAATATTCATTTTTCATTCACCAGTTTTCAGACTATATTTGATTTCTGTATATAGTTTCTGGGTGGTTATGCCATTGAAACTAAAATTCAATCGTCCCAATTGAAGAACCCAGGACAGCCAAGACCAGAAAAACAAGTCAAGTTTCATCAAATGTCAAGGTTTCGCTCAGCCACCTCAGCCAACGTATTTACCAGATTTAGCCCCCTGAGACTTTTCTGTTCCCAGATTGAAGAGACCCACGGAAGGGTGGCGTTTTGCGATGATTAAGAAGATAAACACGGAATCGCTAGATTGGCAGGTCGTGTTTCATGACTGTCCGAATTTCCATCAACATCTGATCGTCATAAAAAAAATATGAGAGAATTGATACCATGTATAATATTATTAAATATTCACGTATAACTTTTTCAAAAATGAACAAATTTCGATGGAATTGGTTAAATGTGTGGTGAACCAAAATCTGGTAAATCTAATGTAGCACTCAGAATTTTGATGACAATTCTCAAATTGTATTCGTGGGATAATTAAATGGTACGTTTATCAAATTTTTATGGAAGCGCATAAGGGCCACATATTTTTATTATTTGTTTCTTGTAAATTAAGACTTTGAAGTCGTAATTTCGAGATTAAAGTCGAAATTTCGAAATTAAAGTCGAAATTTCGAGATTGAAGTCGAAATTTCGAGATCAAAGTCGACATTTCGAGAATAAAGACGAAATTTCGAAATTCAAAGCCGTAAATTTTACCTAACCTTATGAATTTTTCAATAACAAATGCATTCAAAGTAATTTTGCCTTAAACCATTTAAAAACTACATAAATGTTGTGGCGTTGTCATAGTTCGAAGGCAATAATTTTTCTTGATTTTTGACATTGAAAAGTGATTCAAGGTGGCCTTTAAGACGTTTGGTGTTGCAACTTGTACAATGTCTACCAATTTTGAGAAATCATTGCAATTGATTTAAAATATATGTTTCACGAGGATGCTCCATTTCAATTGGGCCACACTGAAGAGCAAAATTTAATTCACTTCAGTTATTATTATACCTCCAAATGAAGAAATTTGGGTTACCCCCATCATCCAAAGAAATGATGAATGAATCATTTTCTCATTAACCTAACGAAAAATATTAATTTCAGCAATTTTTTCTAGAAAGTGTAAGGATCTATTGCATAATAAATTCATAATAATCATGTTTATAAACATATATTGAATTTCTGATCCACTTGAAAATATCTGGAGGAAACAATCCACCTATCAAACTAGTGGAAAATATAGTTGTATCACTGTGTTTTTGATAGAGATGCGAGAGAAATTGTCTTCATGATCATCTAACTCAAATAACGTTCATCTTTAAAACTATTTGAAGTTCAGTAAATATATGTGAAAACAGTTTCATAGAATTTTCAATTATATTTCATTTCCATTCAGAAAATATGGTTCTAGAATTTAGGTACTTACTGTTCCTAGATATAATCGATCTCCCACTACTACTGTCCTATTCCCACAAACAGATGCAATGGTTTTCAGTAAGTTTACTCAATACTTGATATATCGAAAATGTGTTGAAAAAATCTGTTAAAATGTGTTTCTTCGTTAACCAGCTGGAGTATATTGGACATATTGTTGGAAGAGATTAATTTTTGGTAAAGAAAGATTTTTGACTTTCTACTTCTCCATCTATATACAAAAAAATGGAGAAATCTTCACAAAGAAGAGGGAAAATAACTTCATAAATATATGCAGGTCATGCATAGACCTCTCGAAACAACTACTATTCAATGCAAATTGGATTTCAAAAAAATTCTTTTCAGATTGTAGTCCAAATATTCGATATGGAATTGAATCAGATATTATTCACAGGATTGCTACGTAATATGATATAAGAAAGATGTGGAGTGTCACTTACATGAAACACTTACATCCTCAATGGCGAACATCTAATGTTTTGGAATGAGACAGTTGCCTCAATGCCTCTTCAGAACCAATCTGATTGATATTTTCAATTTATTTGGAAGATTTCCACTTTTTTGTATACAGATAAAAAAGTAGAAAGGCAAAACCGTTTTTCAAAAAACCTCATAAAAGTATATCTGTTGAAAACACTATTCTTACACCAAGATAACATTGTGTTTTCCTATCCAAGTCAGCACTATCGACAGACGAGTTTGAATCAATCAAATCTATCGACTTGATGAGCGTAAAGAGCATTGGGAGATTGTTCGGGTCTGGTCCTGATGAAGCCCCGAAGTCAAAAATATCTGATATGTCATGCTGTCTATAATATTTTTATCGACTGGACTATTGCATTATGATTTTAAACTGAGTTCAATACAAACTATTTCAGAGAGTTTTGTCTTGGAACGTCTACCTGTCAAATCCTTTCCTAATCTTGTCAGAGGCGAAATTTCTCAGTATACAAACACTTCCCAACAAAATTTATTAAATACTGACCTGTCCTTTGACTCTTACCAGAGTTTGCGAAACATTTTATGTGTTTTTATAGCATCAACAATATATAGAGATGTACTAAACTCTATACTAATTTGAAGTGAAATACCAGTTATTGTTTTGAAGGAAAATCTAAAAATGGATCATTTTTCCACTACGGAAATAAAATATTACTTGATTACAAAAAAATAGATAACAATAGGTTTTTTAGTAAACTCCTCGAAATTTTTTCTCATTTTGTAAAGGTATGAGATCAAGAATCTTTTCCAAATTTATAATTTCCACTTTTTGAAGCAATCGCAAATTATTCTCATTATTTAACACAAAAACGGAGATATTTGTCATAACGAGAAAGGTTAAATATTTTATCTGACAACTGATAAAACAATTATCTTGAGAAATACAATAGTTTTCATAAATATTTTGAAACATACCTACACACTGAGTAAAAAACAATTTTTTAGACAATTAAACGTGAGCTGAGTATCACATTTTTTTGAGAGAATTAATTTTTTCAATCCATTCTTTCGAATACCTGTGTAATAAAATTGGATTTCATAAGGAATCCATGATGACCCTTCCTCAAAACTATAAGTTTGACTATCCAACACAAGTTTTCTCTACTACAGTTTTGGAAATTTCACTTCTCGAATCAAAAATAACCCTATTTGTTATTATCAATAGTATCTAACTATTTAAAACCCTTTCAAAGTAAGGTTATATTTATTTCCATGGAATTTGCAACTATGTTTTATATTTATACATGGTGACACACTCAGGATGAAGACACCTTTAAATTTTAGTAATTTTTCAAAGCAGAAAATTGAGTTTTGCTAGGGGCACAGACTTTCATTCGAAATTTGATTTTTTTTTGTAATTTTCATGTTCAATTCCGATTTTCAATTATTGGTCCTAAATAAGCAACTACGAAAATAATAAATTCGTTATAATGGAGGGATAATTGAATGACTGATTTATATACTTTATTGTTCGAAGAAAAATCTTGTTGACAAATTTAGTAAACAAATATGAAATAAAATACATTAATGTTCTATGAATATACTTATATGAATAAAATGTAATGTACACTGAACTGAACTATAGAAAACACTGAATAAAAAACCACAAACAATGGTTTAAGTAAACATACACTTAAAACATGCTAGATTAAAAATATTTCTGTATTGATTGGTATCAATATTTATCTCTTTAAAGTAACTCGAGAGATGATTATACATCTTCACACCATTGTGAAATAATGACTCCTTGATAAGAATAAAAAACCTTGAATGAAAATTCAAGTGTTGAATGTTAACAACTAAAACAACTAAAAAGCCACACAGACATCGGTCAAAATTAAATGACAATTAATAAAGCGAATTCAACAGGAAAAGAAATAAACACCAATATTGTAAGTCAAGTCCAAATATTGTCTCTCTCAACTGGACCTCCCACAATTCTGATACATTCTTCATTTTTTTCTAGTATTATTGTCCACAAGTTCTATCACAATGTTTTTGTTTTCGAGTCCTGGACTTGTGAATTCTATTCTTGAAAGTTCCCCAGGATAGAAAATCCATTGGAGTTATGTCAGGAGAGCAAGAAGGCTATTGTTCTTATGGGCTATTTCTACTAGTCTAACGTAATGGAAAATATTCGTTTAACCGCTCTAGAACCACGTGAAAAGTATGAAAGTAAACTCCACCTAACTGAAAGTACATCTCTTGTTGCGCACATAATTGTTCATCAAAAAAATCAATAGTCGTTTAGTGTTAATAGTAATACTGAAGAAAAATGAACAAATTAATCTATCGCCGAAAATATCACACCAAACATTAACTTATTGAAAGTTTTGATCCTTACAGTTTATAACCCAGTGAGGATTTTCAGTAACAATTTTGAGCGGATACTATTCCATTTTCTCAGGAAATTTCTATCATTTAAAAAATCCTTGGCCCAAAAGCAGTGATGAAGCTGAGATATTATCATCATCATGATATTTTCGATTTCAATGTGAATTGTAAATAGCTGGACAATTTTTAAAGTTTCAAGTAAAATGTTTATTCACGGAGGCTGCCGGTTCATTTTTTAAGAACAATACACAAGCAATAGAGAAAGATCCTTGAGGCTCTCTAAGAGCGGTGCCTGTGCCATTTCGAATACGTTTTCGTTGTGAATGTTTTTGTTGAATTATTGAGCAACTTTTCTGCTACTTCCAGCACAATCACCAAATAACCTTATCGTTTCGATGTTTTCTCGTAAATTGGGCATTTTGTGTTTTTGAAGCATTCAAACAGACATTTGGAGTGTAATGTCGATGACACTATAGCTCATATTGAAAGCTGTTGAAACAAAAATATGAGTCTGCTTTGAAACATTGAGAATGATGATTTTCCATCCGAAAGTAGGCGACCAATCATATTCAACGGAAAATTCAAAAAATCCTCAAAATTGACAGACTTGAATATGAAAATTACAGAAAAATTCAAATTTCAAATTTTAGATTGAAATTCGGTTTGTAACCTCAATATCGATTTGAAGGTCTCCCCTACCAAAAATTAAATCTTTGCATTCAAAAATGACCAAATTACAACAGTATAATCATCTAGAATTTCAATCATTCATCAGAAAAATCTTTCCGACTCGCTGTTTGGCCAAAATTTCATACAACAGCGAAAAAATAGATTTTCAAATTCCAAATTTCTTGTTTGAGATTTATGGTTAATATAGTACTGCGCCGAATATACGTTTGGAATTCGGTATTCGGCACCTCCTTCACTATTTGTATTCGACTAAATCTTTCGGTTTTGTTGTCGAATATATTTGGTTTGAATATTTCAATTTTTTTTTAATACACGACATGGTATGAAACTGAAAGACAAAATTTCTTATGAAAGATTTATGTTATATTATAAGTCAAAATAAGGCAATTAAACTTCAAATCAACCTTCATTTCTGGACCTCAAATCAATACAATATTCATTTTCAGACTTCAATTGAATCAACATTTATTTTTGAACTTTAATCAACATTTTTGTCAAACCTCAACCAAATTCACATTTATTTTCAAAGCCTATATTAAAATTCATGTTTACACCTCAAATCAATATTTGAACTGAATAATTCGGTCAAATATCCGATTCGGTAGAGGTTTAAAATCTGTATTCGGTTAAAACACTATTCGGCACATCTCCATTGATTTAATACCAAATAATTTATATCGAAAATTAACATTTCGAACAGACATCCATTTTCTACAGAATGGCAAAAGGGCAACATATTTTTATTATTTGTTCCTTGGAAATTCCACCAAAATTCCATCAAAATTTCGACCTTAACCTCAAAATGTCGAAATTTCCAGTTACAAATCGGAATTTTCAAATTGAAATCGGAATTTTGAGTTTGAAGTCGTAAGTTTTCGTAAGGAGCTAATTTTTGAACTTGATTATCTTTATTTGTGTGATAGGAATCACACGTTGAAAGGTAAGACCTCGTTAGTCCTTAGCTCGCACAAGTTTCTCAACTTCTGAGAGTTGTCGTTCGTATGGGGGTGACAGCTGGTTAAT
>WOGN01007370.1:0-11874 GCA_015342105.1 Leptinotarsa texana | reverse complement strand
ATCAAGTCACAAATTTCCTAGAATGTATTTAGGTTGAAATTTACTATCGTTCATAATGAAACTGATTAATCTTTCTAATAATTGGACTGATGGTGCAGTGACAAAGGAAACTACTGATCTAATCGAATAACTCTGTTCAGTTTTATTAGTGAGTACAATTTTGGAGTTTGGAGGTTTATCAAAAATGAAATTTTCAAAATATCTTTCACTTGTGTTGCCCTTTATCTGCTCTGGTTGGTATACATTGTTTTCTTTTATTTTACTACGTATAGATTTCTGAAGCTTTGATTCATTTGTAAAAACACTGTCTTTCAAAAATTCTGATTTTATGATATGTGACGCCTGGTATTAGTGCTATTTTGATTTCTAATGTTATATTTGAATCCAGGAACATCATATGAGCTATGTTAATGAGAAAACGAGTTCAACATATTCAAATCATCTCTTAGAAGAAAATCATATCTTCATGGAAGCAATGGAAGTTATTAAACTTGAAAATTCAAAAATTTTCTGAAAGACCAATTGGATTTAAATAGATCATCATTACTGAACTTGTTATCTTAGAAACCAACATTGTGTTATTGATGCAGAACGATATAATATGCTCTAGGTAATCATATTTTGAGGATGTATTTAGGTACATATATAAAAGTTGAGTAGATGCTTTAAGTAATTATGAAGGAAAAAGTACCTGAGTAGGTAACTCTCTTATGATTGCCTGGGGTGAAAAAATTCGAGTATATAATAGAATACTTTCAATATGTCATTCACTACCAAAAGCTACTGTGATAGTGAAACATGTCATGATATATTTTTGAAAATAAAGTTTGTAAAGGTCAAATCGTGAGGTGTAGTGTTTGAAATTACTACCAGATCTTCATCAAGTAATGGCCGAATCAATCAGAAAAATATGTTTTTGTATTAATAAGTATATTCTCTTGAAAATATATTGTTTTTACCAAAACAATCGGCACAATGCAAGTTCTTGCATTAAAGTGTTTTATGAATTATATCAATAAATAAGGTTGTACTTTCGAAGGAGCATGACAATAATTGAAATTATCAAATCCGGCTACAACAGAAACAGCTATTTGGAAATTAAGGTTTATCAACCAACCCTCTGCCCAGAATATTGACCATATTACCATTTGTTCACAAGTAAAGATGCACAAATGGCACCACGTAAGTGCATCAATCAGACATCAGTCAATTCATTAGCACCAACATTGTGGTGTTGTTGTTTACTTTCTGGATAATCACATTAATTATCAAATATGCCAGTCATAACAACGGGTGTTTCATATAAGTCAAAATATGAGAAAAAACATTCAGGTTCCTCAACGAAATATTGTTATGAAAAGGATCGACTTGAATTTAAAAGGTTTATTGTAACTAACATTTATAAAACTATCAAGAAAAAAGAAAACACCAATTGAAATTCGGTAGCCAATTCAAGATATGACGGTAACAATCACTCGGTTCTTTATCCAGAAAAGCAATCTATTCCAGACACCACATGGGCATCCAATGGATATCCAGGAGCTGTCCAATTTATGTCCAAAGGATATCATGGACATCTGAATTGTACAAGCCTGGACAATCATAAGATATCATACAGTTTTGGGCAACTTATCAGAGAGATTAGACATGATTTGGATATTCATAGGAAATAAAGTGTTGTCTGTTTAGTAATAATTTTGTTCTCATAGCAAAAAAGTATATTTTTTGTATTACCTCTTTGTAGAATTGAAAAAGGCAAAAACTAACTCAAAATTTAAAAGAATCACTAAAATGCAAGTTCTTTGCAGTTTTTTGAAACACCAGTCATATTGACAACAATTCTTCATTAATATTAATGGATACACCTCTATAGGAATACCCAAGTTTACGAGTAAACAGTAAAACATTTATATTCATGTAAATAATCAAAATATATTAATAAATTGTGCCAGCCATTTTTGTTCGACAAAATACATGCCATTTCACAAAACATTGATAATTTATCACCAACTTAATGAAATCGAAAACAAATACGTACAACTATGACTATATTTATCTTGACATTCTTGAAAAGAAAAATGAAACTATTTCTGATATTGTCTAATCAACTCAATGAATGATATATTTTCAATTATCTTCTCTTCAAGAGATGAATATTCAGTGTCACTATTTTCCGTGTGAAGGATGTGAATTTTTGGAATCTGATAGAAATTCTAACAATTGACGGCTTTCAAACCCGGAAAATAGTGACAGTGAAAACCTCGCAGCGAATGATGAATATTGTTGAAATAAATGTTGACTTAGTTGTATTGTATTTGTTTCATGTCATAACTTGAAGACTTAACAGTTAAAATCCTCAATATAATTGTCATTAAATTTTAGTTGCAGTTACAAAATTTCAAACTCACAACAATTAAACTGAAAGAACCTATTTATTTTTTCTGATACTTGAGTCTTTATATTGTTTACTAGTGTCTGACTTATAACTGTAGCAAAATGTATAAGTCATGTCGAAACTTCTTCATTGCCCCCATCAAATTCGAGTTTAACATCATCATGCAAGCCTTCAACGTCTACTTCTGATTCTGCAGCATTAAGCATATTCAGTGTTACCTCGGGTTTGATCATGGGTTGCTGTTGCACATTCTGAGATGGAACTTGTTGCGATACTTGATTCACTTGTCTAACGGGTAGACCAGCATCTTCAAAAGCTTTTTTCTTCAGCGCTGTTCTAATTTGTGATCTAATATTAATAAAGTTTCTGTTAAGCAAATTGAGCATCTGAAGAAATTGGGACCAACAACTTACACTGTTCTCCTTTTGATATGATCACTTATTTGGTTTAGACCATCTGAAAATTGTTTGACTACCTGCCGTAGCATCTCAATTTCTTCATCAGTCCATTTACTGGGAAAATGTTCAGATTTTACATGGTTTTGCAGTAAATATAGATAAATTCCTAAACTTACCCCGTAGGAGATTCAGCATTAGGATGAAGTTGCATTGTGAGATCTCCTAATCGGTTAAATGCTTGGCCTGCAGCAGTAAATATCTCACCAACCTTAAAAAGTTATATTAGAAAAGGTATTGTAATAAAGAATAATACATTACCTTATTGGCAGAACTCATTTTCGACTTGAACTTATTCAAATTTGTTTTGTGTTGATTCTTGACTTTATAAAATCATAATGTTATTTTCAAAATATAATCTAATTCCTATCAGTGTATAGAAATAAACTAATTGTGGTCAAAGAATCTGAATAATTTTATTTTAATATCAAATAGAGTCTACCATTCACTTGATAACGTGAATTCAAATTCTCAAGAAACAAAACACAACATAGCTCTTAGCATTCTTCTGCGACAAAAACATACATAACACATAACCTTAAATGGCCCACTGACGTCATAGTATGGACTAGCCATTGAATAGAGAACATTGACAACTAAAAAAAGAAGAAAGTCACGACGTTTTACGTGTTGTATAAACTTTATAACAAACAAAAATGACAATACTTTCCTATAAGTCATATAATTAACCATAAATTGTATTTGTAACAATATAGCTACACTGGCGCAAGGGCCCATTTTAGCACTTTTTCCTTAATTTTCAAATTGAATGCCAATACAAATGAAGAACCCCTCGTTCTTGTTTTGTGCTGCATATTTCCATTGTTAAAATTTTGATTTGGGGATTTTATTCATTACATTTTATTCATTCATCTGTAACGTAGTAACCAAGATGTTGTGTGATCTACAGGTGAAATATATGTAAACGTGACGTCATAACCAGTATACAGTATAGGTCTTCAACATTCTACTGTGACCAGTCTATTTTATCATATCTATGAAATAACCATATTTATTCACAAATCATATTTTTGTCTTTGTCATCTGCAGCATAGATATTATAGGTATGTTCGTTTAATACATATATCTAAGCACTCGATCAGCTCGCTTTGCTTGGCAAGCATTCAATAATGTAAATCCGTTGTACCCGTTACATTTGCTCTATGATCAGTATATGCGAGAACCAGGAAAAAATGTGGATGGTTAGCTTCGAGATCAATGTCGAGATAAGGAATTCTTTGGTTAGGGTCAGACAAGGGTTACTATATAAAGGGAGTTGCAAATTGTCATAATTTTTTCCCAGTTCGTCCTTCTAACGAGCATCAGTCCTAAAGGTAAAGAAGCTAGGCTCCAACCTGCTTGAAACTAAGATGACTTTCCGACCATCATTTTCGACAGACTTTTGTGGCTGCATATTAAGGCACCTCCATGTGATTGGGCGAATTAATTGTCCAATCCAAGTATACTGAATTGTGAAAACTTAACTATAAGTGATAAATATGAGCCCATTCATACATAACGAAATTTATCAGTTAGTGAAGTATCAAAAGAAAGACGATTGTATATATTGAGTTTCCAGTACATGGTGAAGAAGGTGGATGTGCCAGAGCCATACATACCACCATCAGAGGACAAACAAGGTCCACATTATTGAATAAAGATATCGAATTTGATATCAATATGTCTTGGCACAATTACATTACTGGAAAAGCAAAAACAACTTCTCTGTAATTCGAAACAAGACTCTAAACTGCAGTCCTCTGCAAGGAGTTCATTATACATTTGTTCAAATGTATAAAAAACGGTCATTCGTTTGATTGGAGACCCAAACTACACAATCAAAATATTGTTAATATACAATATCAAAGGGAGGTAGAGCACTTGTCCTGGGGAGTAGGCAGATTGGGGCCCCCCGGCGTGAAGCCACATCAAATTCTAGAAAATGGCTCCAAAATGGGAGTCGAAACTTAGAACAAAAAATTTCTGACGCGTTTTTCAAGTCCAGTTCCCAGAGCTTTTTATCAAACAACTTTATTGGTACATCACTTCACACTTAAAGGAGAGAAACCAGGTATTTATACCAATAATTTCAAAAGTTCAAACTTTCCCAGAATAAAATATATGCATATAAAAGATTTGTCTAACTTGATAAGAAGGACAGTGAATTTGAATCAGATTTTCCTAACTTCGCATATAGAAAAAGATGATTCGTGTAAGAACTGATATTTGGCATTTTCACAATAAAGGGCGTTCCGTATTTCATTTACAGTTGGTTAGCATAGAACGTATTTTTTAGTTTAAATTGATGTTTTGTGAGATTTTATAATTTTTTCAAGTATTTTACAGCGTTTATTAAATTTCTGTATATATATATATATATATATATATATATATATATATATATATATATTTCTGTATATATTGTGTCTCTTCCAAGATTTATCCACAGGTACATCTACAGATTGTATTGGTTGCTAGTGAGTTGTATTTTATTTGAGCAAGAATTCACCTGAGGTGTTGGGAAAAATTCCTAGGTATTAAAATATAGGAATTCAAACTCAACAAAATGGCCAACCAAAATGTATATTAAATATTAATAATAAATAAATTCAACTATGAAATAAATAAAATGAAAATTCACTTCTCCTTTATACAACTTATAATAAATTTCACATATATTGATTAGGGAGATTTGTATGGGCTACTTTCTATCATTCTATTCATAATTTAACTCAGCCTACGCCGACCCTGGTTATGACCTTTGGTCCTCCCTAATCTGTGTTCTAGTGGAATTAGAGTGATCGATTGAGGTTAGGATAGAAATGCATCAAAAATTTGAAATCATATGACAAATGATATAAATGATAACATATAAGCACAACACAGTAACCTACAAAGTTATGGTGGTTTATTTGATGAGTAATGTTTAATGAACATTGGAATACAATTGAAATTAGATCGAAATAACATTATTGATAAGTGTTTTTTTTTCGAGTTGAGGTTTTTTACTTCATCCTAATAACTCAATTTCTTACAATTTTTTAAACAACTATGGAAGGTGGATCAAGTATACAAGATACTGATACCACAATTTCAGGAGAAGATGAAAGACCCAAGGGGTGTTTCAATTTTTTTTGCCATCCTCTGGGCACTGGACATAGATTTGTAGCCTTGATTTTTATGTGTTTTCTCAGCTTTGGTAAGTACGAAAAAAAATTTAATAATTGGACAATTATTCACGAAATTAACCATCATTCACTTGAAATCATATTAATTTCAGAAAATCAAGTTTTTCCTTTTCAGAAAAATAAGTTTTTCCTAAAAACGTTGCCTTATTCTAATATATTTTTGAATACATTCCCTATTTGTTTTGTAATACTTCTTTGTCTAGGATAAACTTTGAACTTTGAGTTGTTCAATGAGTCCAATGAAAAATTCACAATATTCTGAGATAATGTTTTTAAATATTAGATAATAAACTAGTATTTTCACAAAGATTTTCACTAGGTATATTGTTTTGTTCAGTCTGTAGCTAAATGGTTAGTGAGTCCTACTCATGAAAAATTGCACCTTAGCATTTTGAATTTTTAACTTCAGAGGTTTGTTGTTTCTAAGAGGAAAATCTTTTTTTTTAGCATTTATCTCAATGAGTCATATATATTGTGTTTTACTGTAAAACACAGGCTCTTTCAGAGATATAGGTATAGCAAATGAATATTAAATATTAATATTATATGCTAGTAAATTTGAAGTAATATATAAATAATGCAAATAGGTAGTGTTCAGATGTAGTAATTTATACCTTTTTGTTTCTTGCAGTTATTTATCTATATTATAGAACAGTATATTGCCCCTGTTACCTAAGTGGTAATTTAATTTAATTCATTACTTTTGTAATAATTTTTTGAAACCAAAATATCATGTTACTGTATGAAATTTTATCTTTCATAACTGGATAAAAATGTGGCAGTTTATTTGATGATAGATATGTCTCCTGAGGATTATCATTAGGGACCAGTTAAGTACATTTGTTATATCATTTTGAAACCTTATCAAAGTGTTTGAAAATTGAACATCATAAAAGTAAAAGGTTCTGTAGCAGTTATAGAATAAAATCTGGTTCATGTCCATGCTTTAATATATTGAATTTCTAGATTGTAAAACAAATACTTTTTTGCCTAATTTAGTGCATTTGGGAATTTTTCTCACCTATCCCACAGGAACTGGTTTTTTG
This sequence comes from Leptinotarsa texana, assembly GCA_015342105.1. Classification (NCBI taxonomy): domain Eukaryota; kingdom Metazoa; phylum Arthropoda; class Insecta; order Coleoptera; family Chrysomelidae; genus Leptinotarsa; species Leptinotarsa texana. Next base: position 4,790 of record WOGN01007370.1, on the reverse strand, counting down.
AATTCCCAAGGAAAATTACATTTCAGGGGATGAAGTATTTGTGGTTATGAATTGTTTCATGTTAATGTAAAAATAACATTACCATAAATATTTGACAGAGAAAACTACTCTGTTGCTCTTCATGGAAAGTACTCAAATCAAATAAGACTCATCATGAAACAGAAGTCAATTTGTTCTGTTTAAAAAAAAATCTGTTTTTTTGTTAATCAGCTGTCACCAGCATACGAACGACAACTCTTAGAAGTTGAGAAACTTGTGCGAGCTAAGGACTAACGAGGTCTTACCTTTTAACGTGTGATTCCTAACACGGTCATAAAGTTAAGAATAAAATTGAAAATGAATAATTGCTATAACTTTAAAATTCATTTATTAATTATAAGAATAATTAAAACTCAGAGAAACTGAATTATCTTGAAAACAGTAATCTTCTATATAATGGTTTAGGCAGATTTAGCTGCACAGAGACAGTGGTAATGGATGTAGGGTCGCAAATTCAAATTGAAATTGATAAAAATAAAAAATGTTGTTTAAATTGAAAGGGTATATTTTTAGCAGCGATTAATTGTTGGGAAAGGTTTTGGCTTTCTATTTCTCAATCTTGATACAAAAAATGTGAGAATCTTTCAAAAAAAGGAAGCAAGCAATCAATTTTAAAAAATTAACTTTATACAAAGACGGGCTTTTTCTTTCAGTTTGAGTCTGAAAGTTACTTCTTTGCAGGATCTACACATCTTTGTATACAGTATTTTTTTTTAAATTGATTGCTTCCATCCTTTCTTTGAAGACTCCTACATTTTTTGAATCAAGATGGAGAAGCAGAAAGCCAAAACCTTTCTTTCCCAAGAAATGTTGTCTCTTGTTAATATTGTCTCTTGTTCATCGATTTGTGCAAATTTTTTTATTCAGTTGACCGTAGTATATTGGTAAAAATTATTCATGATTGGAATCAGCGGTAATTTTCTTGAGTGGTTTCAAAATTACTTGTATACTAGATGAATGATGTGTTTATACAGGTAATTAAACAAGTTCTCTTCAACATATAACTTTTGGTGTACTTCAAGGATCTATCTTTGAGGAACATAAAGTGAAGTTCAATTTCTGTAAGTGCTCATGAATGAATATTTTCCTGAGAATCATTAATACTTCAAATAATTCGATTATGTTCAGTCATAATTCTATTAAATATACAGAAACAACAGCATTTTCGGGTTTATACATTGATGAGAAATTGTCATGGAATAAGCAATTTGAATTAATTTGAAAAAAAAATATCTCCTCTTAATGGAATTTTTTACAAGATTAGAACTATACCTATAAAATGTTAAAAGCTAGTTTCGACAACATGAAGTAAATCTATAATCCAACCTCTGAAAACCTTATATAATAAAATAATTAGAAGCATTTATAAATTACCATATTTTGAAATGACATTGAACTTTTATAAGCCAAACTATTTTTTGGGCTCACTCTATAAACTCAAAATCACCTGTTTCATTCATTCTGTTAAAAATAATACAAAGAAATCAAACTTGAATTTTATTCGAATTGGACCTATTCATAATCATGCCATAGTACAAACAAATTACTGTCAAAAATTAAAATTCAAACAGATTTTGGGAAAAAGACGGTATATCGTGAAGGGATCATTATATATAATTCAATTCTAGAGAAAATAAAGAAGCACTATTCCATTACAATACATTACATTAATATAAAAAAAATCGAATTGGTCGAATTTCATAGTTTGCATTAATTTTTATTACATTTGTGTTCAATTTTATCATTTCATTGTTTTTTTTTCAAGATATGTTATTTGTTTACTGTAAATTATATTATTATGTTACTGTTATTTTATAATACTTTGTAGTTACAGTCCTTTATGTAAGCATTTATAATTTCTTGGGACAATAAACCGAATTGTATTGAACATTTTCGAATATATTTCCCAAAGGTTTCTGTCGTTATCTAAAACACATTATTTATTTTCCTTTAAGTAAACAGCAGTTCAATGTTGATATCAATGTTATTGGAAACTCCTTTAGAAATCTACCTGAAAGTAGTGGGGATCATTCCTTCAAACAAATCAAGTTTTTAACGAAATTTAAATCCAGGGTATTCTCATATGTTAACAATTAAATCTGCAAAGTAAACAAATTATACCTTTTTAACTTTCATTTGAGCAAACAGTTACATAATGAAAAAATGTTATTAGAATTAATAAGGAAATTTCTATGTCATTTTTATCAGCCACATATAGTTACACTGGTGCGAATACTAACTCTATTGTGTTCAAATCTGGATAATAATCCTGACAATTTCATACAACTTGAATCGTGGTTTATGTATTTTAATTATGGAACTGAGATACATTTTTAGCATATCATCCGTGAAATGAATGTTCCGTCGTCTTAACCATTCTCCCATAATATCTTTGCTCGAGGACATGTTTGGGCACTTTTCATACAAAACTTTGTGTTATGAGTCATTGTCTATAAGCAAAACGTTTTTTTCTGCAAGATTGGGAATTAACATTTCTTGCAACCACTTTTTGTAACTCATTAATGTAATTTATTTCGCTATGATACTCGCTCGATTTTGTGTTGGATTTGAATTTTAGATATACATTTTTCACAAATCCATTTTCTCCTCCTGCATTCCAACTCTTTTCATGTGTGTGTGAAGCATGGACACATGTTTCATCCATATAAATTATTGTTCGAACCTTCTTCACGGTATTTCTTCATATCTCTGAGAAAATTTCTTCGCAACTGCTGAATTGCCGGTTTTTCCATGAGCAATATTCAAATTTTTTTCGTTTTCCTTCTGAACCCTATTTCTTTCATCACTTCCCTCAGAGAGTCATACTATCTCTTCTAACCATTTTCGTCAACGATTTTTTAATGTATGCTGCGTAAGGTGTGAATTTTTTTGTCAGTAATGTAATAATTGATTATATATCGACAAAGAAGGTCCTTGTCGAAATCATCAAAATCTGATTTTGATGGTTTTTCTGACTTTTTTTATTACACGTTGAAAAAGAAGATGACTTATGCCATTATCAGCTTCTTGTTGCATGAAAAAAGTACATTAGCATTCACTTCTCTCGCTTGACCACACAACACTTTTCGTTTCAATTTCGATTCGAATGCCATTTTCTTATAGCACTATACTTCACCGTACTATACTTCACCGAAGTGGATACTACAAGATTTTTGCTAAGACTGAGCTCCGATCGTCTTCAAGGGTTTTCTACTTCGCTCATCTTAGGGGAAGTCCTAAGTCGAGACTTTGAAGTCGCTTCGTAGATTTGACAAGCAGTATACCTATATTAGCAGTCTCTAAAAACATTCACTCATCAAATTAGCTAAATGAATGAATATTTTTACAAACTACCATTGAACGAGATCAGAAGTGTCTTTTTCAGTTATCGTAATATTTTATGAAAGTGTTTTTGCCCGAAACTTTGAAGTACACTGAAGAGTGTGAAAATTTTTCTTGCAGGTGAAATTATATTACTTTGAGTACTGCCCGTGTCTAAGATATATGGTTCAATTTCATTACGAGTGTTTGAAGTAAAGTTGAATAATACCAATAAAGTTGAGAACGCCACTTTCAGTATTAATATTTGGGCTGGAATGAGTGAACTAAGGAATGTCCCCAATTCATAGAAACAATTTATGGCACATGCGTAAAGTTGCCACAATTAACTACACACTTGGGGTAAGAACATGGTTGAATCACCACTATAACCATAAGCTGGATTGGTGGCGAGGGTATACGCTACAATAATGACCACCCCACAGCTCCAATTGAAGCGAAAAATTTATGCATTTTCTAAAGACCATAAAAGAATTGAGATCGAAATTAAAAGTTTTTTTCAATTTGCAGAATTTCCAAATAACTCAAATTTAATTTTTTTCGGATGAGTGAAATGAAATAAATGAGTAAACTGAATAATTGATGTTCTATATTTTATCACAGTATGGATGATCAAAATAACACGTGGAAAGAACAGATAAAATGTAACTTTTTATCATAATATCAATGCATGATGATGACAATATGTAGATAATGGAAAAAGAATACAAAAAATAGTTGTCATCCTCTCCATAAGGTGAACAGTAGGTAAATTTTGAATATGAATAAAATTATTGGCATTATGACAAAAGGTTTAACAATGGTGAGTGGTTAACCTCTTGTTGGTCGTTCAATAGGGATTTGAATGTTTGCCCTTATCGATTTCCAGAAACTCCAGCAGATTCAATGACTGTCCTTCATTTTCTACATGTAGTATGCCGTAGATAGTGTTGAAGGTGAAACACATAGGTGTAATTGGTATCCTTAAGTTCCAAACTTCATTTATGTTCGGAGATTCTCCTTTTTAAATTTCTTCAAGTCCTTCCTATATAAACTTTTGGACATGATCTGCATGTTGTTCTTTATGTATATCAAAAGAGTCATCAATCTTATATGCTAAGTTAATATTTTTTCATTCAGTTTTTTTAAATTTTATCTGACTTTTTTTCAGTTATATGTGAGTGCCTTGATGGTGCCAGTATTATCACTACATAGTATAAAATAGAGTCGCTACCTGCTGTCTGTCCCTATGTATGCTTAGGTCTTTAAAACTACGCAACGGATTTTGATGCGGGTTTTTTCAATAGACAGAGTGATTCAAGAGGAAGTTTTATATTGTAATAAATCAGAGGCCGGCCCTGACAGTTGCTGCACGTGCCGGGCTCGTGGCAACGGCAAAGAATGCGGTTAAACCAGTCGCGAACATTCCGTAT
>WOGN01007369.1:0-11874 GCA_015342105.1 Leptinotarsa texana | reverse complement strand
AAGATTTTAAAAATAGAGTAAAAAAACAAGGCGCATTTCAAAAATTAGCAGAACTATTCAACACATCTGAACATGAAATTCAGCGCAAGCTACATAATTTGAGAACACAACTAAATCAGGAGTGGAAAAGAATTCAAAAGAAAAAGAGTAGACAGGGGACAAATGAATTATATAAAAGCACGTGGGAATTTTTTGATTCTTTAAAATTCAGTGCGAAGTGTTAAGGACAAACGCTTTTCCGGTGGAATGGCTTCTCGCATTTTGTTATATATTTTTTCTTTCACCAAATTCAGCAAAAAATCAAAATCTTCCGCAGACATACGTAAAAAAATGTTTAACTGCTGAAGATCTTCCGTTCTCAATTCAGAGAGCAGCTTCTCATGTATTTTTCCTTTATTTGTTTTTTTTTAACTGAATATATGTTACAACAGCAGCAGCCACTTGCTGAGACGACATTTTTCTGGAAGTGTGTGTACACGTTACTCAAGCAAACGAACTTGCTAGAGTAATTTGCCGCAATAAATTTAAACAGACAACAGTGTAGACACGCCGGCAAGTACTTGGTGAAAAAACTTTCGCAAGTTACTTGCAAGTGGACACGAGGCATAAATCCTAGTTTCTTTATCCTATTCTGAAGAGTTCTGTTACAGCAGCTCACGTTATAGCCGGAAGTATTCAATTTATTCCTTATGATCTCAGTTGTAGGAATCTCATTGCTTTTGTAACAGTCGTATATTGTTTTTTAATGGATTTTATTAGATGAACATCTAAAGGTTTTGGTAACCCTGTATCACATCGCTTCTTGCGTTCATAAGGTATGTTTTTGACTACAGATGAGAAAGGAATGTCTGTCAAATCTGACGTTGCTGATGTCAAATCTGATGTTGAAACCAAATTTGAGATGTAGATTAAATACATTGAAACATACTCTCCTTGTTTCAATATTCAAATTCATCCAAATCTTATTCAGTGGTATCTCTTTTTCGCATTGTTCTCCATCGCTATTGGAATCACTGAACTGAAAAAGGTCTGCGTTGTTATCACACTCGTTATTACTAATAGTATTTGTCCAAGGACGCCATATTTGAAACAGATAACAAAAATTTTAAGTAATTATTACTGCACCAATATCGAATTTCAACACTCAAATCGCGATCAGTCTAAACTGAACACGACGGCGATAACCAGTTCCGCATTCCGCCATTTCTGTTCGTAACATGACTTCAAATTTAATTTTACGACTCTTCATCCAATCATAAAACTCGGTTAGTAAAAACTATCCAATGCGAACCGCCAATTGTACAGTCCACGTGGACTACTTCGCAACCGGTTCATTTCTATGTATTGCTATTTTTGGCTTTTGAGAGTGCCGCCAACTTCAAATGTGCACTATATCGTTTACTTCGATTATACATTCATTTTATCGTTATAGCATAGAAAAAACCTGTTATCTCCCATCGAACGCATTCCTGGGTGGGAGGTTAGGGAAGGGACCCCAACTGATTCTTCCGGTATGCTAAAAGGGGGCGAAACCTCTACAAAATGTTAAACTTCATCTGCCGAAGTGTAAATGATACTAGAGCCTCATTGGTAATGGAGCTTCTAAGGTACCAGGAAACCTTCACTAGCGTCGAACCTTATATCATGCACACTAGATGTGGATAATATTTTTTCCTGTAATACCTACATCATTTGGGGAATGTTGAATATATGGGAGTGATATCAGATACCATGACCAAGAACCAAGTATAACCGGGTATAATGTATTGGTTCTACACAACCCGTGATAACAAATGGAATATGAAATATACGAACATTATTAATAGACTGAGCAAGACCAAAAGCATGGTTGTTTTGAAATACCAAAAGCAGCATTGAAACATATTCCCTTCCAGTGTTGTAATAGTGAGGGAAGCAAGGTTGGGCCGATTCAGACTAACGACGGATCGATAAAAAGAGAAATTTCGGAATATGCAGCAGAAAATACATCAAATATGGAAAGTACCGTGCACGGAAAAATTTATCTTGCAGTTGCTCGTTTGGTCTATGCATATCAGCTTTCTGTTTGAAGGGAATGCAATCCACTAATGCACGAGGAATGTCAATTTGAAGCCTCAATGTAATGAGCGGATCAATATTTTCACAGACATTTTGGGCACTAACAAATTCAAAAGTGATATCAACAGTGGACTGGAAATTCCGTAATGAACTGAGACAACTAACACAACTAACACTCCAAATATATTGACTATAGACTGAGTACCAGGACCCTCAGAAATCGCTGACAACGGAAAAGCTGATGAGTGTGACAGACATGGATAATTAACTTCATAAAAAGGCTCTGAACCAGCTATTGGGGTAACAAAATCTTTGACATGAGACAAGGTCAGGAAACAGGTCAATGAAAAACATGAAGAGTACTGAGTAGAAACTCAATAACTGTTTCAACAAAGCAGATTTTAGCTTAGAACATCTGCAGGGCTACTCACAAAGACATGATTCAGATTATTCCAGACTAGGTTACGGAAGGTTCTAAGGATGGAGAGTTATGGATCGAAAGTGAAATGGAAGTATTCCATACTGAGTATAACTTGTATACGAATCTTATATACAAAAACTAAACAATATTTTCTTTTAAGAAGTCAACATGAGACAATATATTGGTTTCATAGGGAAAGTGTTCATACTCTTCAATCAGAATTGTTTTTCATTCCGTAACAAGAACAACGTTGAGTAGAAGAAGATTCTGGTATCATCTAGTTGCCAGTTTACAGTGAATGATATAGATACAGATGAAAACAATTGGCGTTTGATGTCGAAGCTTGCAGCAGACCGTCGTGTCGTGGGGTAGTTTTATTTCAATATGAACTGAATGTTTTCGTCGATCCTCTAGATAAAGAAGTACTTTTCACTTTGAGGACAGTTGAACTCTGGTCTCAGATATATCTTTATCTTACACAAGTTCAGGTAAGAAATGAAACTCCCAAAAATATACATTGTGGAAATTTTATTGCGTCTTATAAAATAACATCAAAGTTAATATAACAAACAATAATTTTTGCATTGCAAAAAACAAATCACTTCTCATATGACGTACAGTAAGCTCCAGGATAATAGTTGAATACACTCTACTGTTACTAAAATAATTTTTAACTTTTAGTTCATCTAGCAACTAAAAAAAAAGTTTGGTACGACTATTTTTAACCATTGAGGAACATTTTACTCAAAACTTTGAAGTACAGAGAAATAGTTATCAGTGAAGGTTAAAAAAAAATTGCACAAACATTTTTTCGCGAATAAAGGGCGCTAAAAGATATATTCATGATGTCATTCTTATAGGTGTTAATTTGTTGAAATGATTGTCTACGAACGCGCCGAAACAGTATTCAAAAAACCGTTTTTTTATATCCAAACATGTTTTCCATTTCTTCAAATGTCTGTGTTCAAAATGGAATCTACTATTTGTAAAGATTTTATTCAAGGTTATTCAAGGTTAAATTCTGCTAATAATCATGGTTAAAATCGACGCTCTCTTGGATAAGTCGACTGGGTTACTACGCATCTTTGGTCTGATATCCAAAGAGGTAACAAACATATGTTGTCAGCAAACTAGGCATAGTGCAAACATTTCTTCAGTAAAAACACACCAAAAAATATTTGGGGGAACGAGCATTAAACAAGTCTGATATCCAAAGAGGAAAAAACATGTCGGAAAACTAGGCATGGTGCAAACATTTCTTCAATGAAAACACACCAAGTTCACAGAGTTACAAAAATATTTGGGGGAATGAGCATCAAACTTATTCACGGACTAGGTTAGTACGCAACTTTGGTCTAATATCCAAAGAGGAAACAAGAATATGTTGTCAGTAAACTAGACATGGTGCAAACATTTCTTAAGTGAAAACACACCAAGTTCACAGTGCTTCCAAAATATGTTGGGGAATGAGCATCTAACACGTTCACGGACCACATGTCAATGGTTAAAATCACAACAAAACCGAACATGAAGAGTAACTGAAGAGGAAGTTATCAACAAATATATTAACAAATGCGATCAAGTCATACAAACGAATGGACTCCCAAGTGGAAAGAATATTCCTGGTCTCGAGACTGCAGTGACTGTCGAGTCTCAGAAAGTTGTCACGAAGTTGAAGTAATCTAAAATTGACAGTACCCTGAGACTTTTACTCCAGATTGTGTCTCAAGTGAATGCTTAAGGTATAATGCAATGCGACAAAGGGACAAAGACATGTTTTATGCAAATGTAACGTACTAGATCAAGAGGTAGCAAGGAGTGGACAGGTCAAAGGAATTACATAAATGATGTTTTTGGAATGGTCATCACTAAAAGTGGTAGTAAATGGTGCAATCATCCTATGAAGTTGCAGTATTTCACAAGAACTGGTAATAAACAAAAGTGCCAAGAGTCTTGAGCAGAAAAAGAGGATATAAAAAGTAATATCAAAAATTCTGCTGACAATGTCGCTTCACATACAACATTCATACTGATTTAAGCTGCAAGGCGATGCAACAAAAGGACAGATACAGCTCATGACAAACAAACCTTCAACAAAAGACTCGCTCGCTGTAAATCATTCATGTTTGTGTAATTTATGGTTCAGTAAGGTGTCCAAGAGCAGATGATTGAAGGTTAATTTTTTTTACTTATATACCAGCTAGATAACAAAATATATCCGTGGACGATATGTCTGTGGTCCTGATTATCACAAATGATGCTGATTTTATTGTTACTCTAATCAGTTGGCTAGGTCATGTATTCCTTCTATTAGCTAAATGACACCTATTGTTTTAATACTAACTAAAAGACTGGACGTCCAAGCAAGGGTAAGCAAAAAAATTGTGAGAGTGAGTATATACTGGAAGCTACTTCAGGTTTTGCTGTCAATATAATTCAAAAGTATTCCTGTTAGCAACGTATAGCTTGCGAGTATTTCCTGAAGCTTACTGCATTTATGAGTTTCTGTCCTGAAATGTACAAAGCTGATGAAGCTATCTTTGCAATTTCTTTTCGTTACTACAGCTACTATTTTTTCTGTATCATATGTACTCGTACCCATAATCGTCGTCGTAATCTTCTGGTGTGCAAAAGAAAAATTCGATCAAGTTCAGTATGGGACCTCTGGAAAAAGGATTGAGATATTTTCCACGTTTGTCTCTCAGGTAGGGATAGCGTTTATAGTTGAACATTTCGTTGGTTGTTAGATTCATGCAAGCATGTAGTATCTGAAAATGAAAGAGTTTTTCATCAAATTATACAAGTGAACAGTCCTATGTCAATGTTATCATTTCATAAATTCCCTGAAAATAAAAAACTAAATGCTAATAATAATTTTTTTTGCATTGAGGACCGTCTGGTGTACTGAAATATTACTATATATCAATGACCGTCATGCGAATTACCAAACTAATAACGCAGATCCAGTTCCTGTGGTCGAATATGACACAGGATTCATTCGATATTCAATACGAGTAGCAGATTAGAAAAGACGTGATGAGCGACTTTCAATGTTTTATTATATACTTTCGATCCATCTTTACAAACAAAACTGATGGAAAGACTCTTCAAGAATTGTTCGTTGGTGTCTGAATTACTGTGTTACTGACTTTTCAAATAAGTTTTCAAGAGCATTTTGTTAGGAGGTTAGGTTCATCTCAAATATGAATTAAATTATAACTTCAATTTCAGGAGGTTTATCAACATGTTTAATAAAAATATTCGGTCTTCTTGAAACAAGAACATGAACATGTTCAATAAAATTGAAAAAAATTATATAATTTCAAAGATTGCGAATTGAATTTAACGAATGAATTGTGCCAAGTTTGTAATTTTTAAGTTTTGGGTTTCACTATTTAATTGGGAAAACGAAAAGAAAAGTGAAGAAATAAAATGTTTCAATCTATAGAAGATGGTTACTTTTTTTCATTTTTCATATCGGATAAGTATAATTAGATACAATTTTCACCTATTCAAGTTCAAAATGTACATCTTTGTTTTGCATCTAGAGATGATGAGAAAGCGGTGAATTGGTGCAATGTTAGCGTGCCCGGTCAGAAGTTCTGGATTCGAATCCATCTTCGATTATCCATTTTTCTCCTGCAAAAATGTATCTTGTTGAAGATAAATCGATTTTGATCTGATACATGGCTAATGAGACTTGCGAATAGCTATGAAGCTTCCTAGGTGACTCGGAGAGGTATTAACATAAAATATCCAAAACCCAAATCTAATGACTATAGTGTATCGACAAGGGTATAGATTTCAATTCAGTTTGTTACTTGAGTGAAAATAGTGCCCAAACTAGAGTGAGATGAGGCAGCTATAGTGGCAGCCTAGGTGGCAGCCATTCAATATTTAGTTTTACAAATTCGTCCAGGAATGAACTAACCTATCGCCAAAATCTGAAACAATTTAATTACACACAAGAAAATAGATCGTGAAAAGAACTGAAGAGCTGCTTCAACAAAGAAAGGATCGGCTAAGGGGTACTCATGGAATAGTGTCCATTCAAAGAACACCAGAACAAAATAAAGCTACTCAATAGATCAATGTAACGAAGGGGCAAAACCAGCTTGTCAATTTCAATGCGAATGCGAGACATTGTGATTCAAATCCATTGTGAACCGCTACTTTCGCCCAGACACCGCTCCTTAAAAAAAGGAACAATATACCCTGTCGGGTGAGGTATCACCCATGGAATTATATGTATCTGTGTCAAACGGAACCTTCTGAATAAAAGAACACTGTCACGGTAATGTGAAGCTCTGCCATGAGAGGTCAACTGTTCCCCAGCTGCTCGTGGGCCCTTTTAAGACCATGAAGTAATCGAAGAATCGACCGTGAGTTTACGTCGACTCAACGACCCCAACTTCTTTCCCTGTAACATTAGATCAAGAGCAAGAGCTTCTCAGTTTTCCTACTCTTGATTCTAGTAACAATCCAAGTGGGGCAAGGTAGTGTAGCAAGGAAGCAGCTCGTTGCCTCCTCAAGAGCCAGAATATTTTTGTGAATCTGCCATGAACCAAATTCTTGAGCAGCAGAAGCAGATTTAACTGGAATCTTTTCAGTATGCCATTATAGCTGCTGCAAATGATTTTCCAGAAAATGATGCACTTGCACGACTCTGAAACTGCACAACTGGCCTAGTTGGCTATAGGTTGCCTAGAATGATGAGGAGAGCATCTGATAGCTGAAGGGTGCAGTTAGCACCCTGAAGCCATAGGAGGGGACCTCCTTGATATGCGTCACGGGAGACCGCCTTCCCAAGCTGCATTGTGTTGCTTACCTACCTGACGGAAGTAATCACAGAGCACATACTCTATGTTTGCTCAGCCATAGACAGGAACAAGATCTCAGCTTTTGGCAGAGTCCCACTCTTACCAGCTAATTGGTTGAGTTTGGATGGATGTGAACTAAAAAAAAACCTGATGGTATGCAGAATAAACCAGCTAACTTTGTACTTAGCTCTACCTATCTAAATATCCAAATTATGTCCAGAAGTGAAGGACAATATTCAACAAAGAACCTGTACAATCTAGTACAGGTATTTGGTGGAATGATTGTCATGAAAAGGTAGGTGGAAAACTCGCAATATATGAGGCAGCTTAATTTCTCGCAGACTTGAAAAAAATAGACAAGCCATAGGGCTCCCAAGCAGCAAAAAATCAATTTGTTATTCAGAATGCTGCAGTAGAGATGCGATACTCCATAATAAAGAATTTGAAACTTTCAAAAAGTGATTTTTTCATATTTACTCATAATGTTTTCGTGAGTAATGCTTGTTTTTTCAAGACAAAAATAATTATGAATTAATTTCATTAGTTCGGACTTCCATTGTCCAATATGATATAAAATGATTTTAAATCCCTTTCAGGGATTTCAATTCACCATGAAACATTGTCAACATCTTCAAACAATAATTATGAATCTTTCTCATGCTGCCGATTTTTCATGGCTGGCAAGAAGTTTTGTAAGGTGTGCAATTTCTAACCTGACTCTCCCTATCAATGTACAACTATGAAGATCAATTTGTGGTTAAAATCCAGCTGTCAAAAGATGTTGAACTTCATTAAGGTAATATATCAAAATTGAAAAGGATGATTGAAGACGATGATTGAAATAATAACTAAAGACAGAACTGTTAGGAGACCGAATATACAATTAGGAACTGATCTATATTGTCTACTAAAAAGTATAAAGACTATTAAAACGATAGATAACAGATTGTAACAGCAAACAATAAATTAATAGACAAATATTAGAAGTTTACACTTCCATTGTCTGAAAAACATATTTGAAATACATAAGAAGAACAAAATGAATGTAAAATTCAGATTCGTTAGTTGAATAAAGAAATTAAAAAGCAACAAATGAAAAATGAGACTAAATGCATTGTACAAAAATATTATAATGCAAATATATGAAAACAAATTATTGTGTTCTGAAATGGAAATAAATCAATGAATATGTGAAGAATCAGTTACTCGTCACTAGTAAGAAGCAGTGACAAGTCTTGATAATGTTATTTGAGATGATGAAGAAACGTCGATCTTTTAAAAACACAAACAGATGAAAAACTTAATCTCTTCTAATACAATTAGCACTATCAATAATTTTGTCCATGATTCAGACATCTTATAAACAGCCGATATGTGGGTTAAACTACTATTGAAAATATGTTCCATTCACTGACTAGCTGACAAGGCGAACTTCCGCCTTAGAATCAATAAACATGGTGTTATTAACGGAGTTATATTGATTTTTTCTTACTTTGTTTGGGAAGTACTAACACAACTGGTGTTGCTAGGCCATTTTCATGTTGAACGGTAGATTTTGTATCAGAAAAATACTAGATTGATACAAAAACTAGTAAGTTTCAACTCTGAAACCGTGCAACAGTAACTCGAGGGCCAGAACAGTAGACCTTGCAAAACAGAACACAGTGCTCCTCTAGCGTGATTTCTTTGTCATATGCAATGAATTGATTCGAAATATTTCACAGTCTGATTGAATTACGGTTTCCTTGTGAAATATTCTTGCTCGCAGCATTATGATAACCATTATTTATGCTCACATAGTCACAAATGTAATTACCTTTTTTTTATTTGCGTGAATTTATATCTGTCATAACTAACATAACCTAACATAAGCTAACCGAAAGTCGTTCGATTTTATTTTTATTTTTCTACTGTTAATATTTATTTCGCTATTTCGGGCGGCAGCAAATACAACAATTCAAAAATCATGACAATCAGTCATGAGTTATAAATGGTGTAACCATTGTATATAGACTAACATACAAAGGTGTAACTAACGCGATTTTGCGAATTTGTTTTATATATTAGATGAGGTCAATCTGAACTTTTTCATATTTTTTGAGGCCTCTAGTAATTTTTAATCACAATATTCTCCACAAACCAATATTTAAAACCATTTTTCCAGATGGAAAATCTATGCATCCATGATACTGTTGTAGATCATGCCCGAAATAAAGTAACGCCGGCCGCCACTGGTAACCATAAACCAAACGTGACGTAGCTGAGAGCGCGGGAATGCCCAATGTTTCCTGTCGCTCGAGAAGCAGCAAAGAACTTCGGCGAAAATTCTACGATGTTCGGTAACGATATTTAAACGCTAGCGGCAGGCATATTGAGACAGTCAAGTGGACGTTACAGTGCGGTACGCGAAGTGATCTAGTCAGACGATAGACATTAAAATAATAGTTGAAATTTTTAGTTGAAGTGTTTGTTGTATTTCAAGGTAATTAAAGTTAAGTTTGATTATTCAATGTAGTCAATTATTGGTGAACACACGGGGAAAACGTAAAAATACTTACCGACGTACAGGTGAGAATCCAACCCAGTCCAGAGAACACGAAGGCCTCAATCAGCCCCAGCACGTACAAAATCCCGAATCCCTCTATGGCGATGCAATACATCGCAAAATAAATGGTAAAGGAACAATTCACGGCAATACTCATGACAAACAAAAAGAACCAAGTTCTGTTCCTCAGTCCCACACAGTTATAGATGAAAGGGCAGTGGTGGTCGAAGTAAGACACGCATCTGTTGCAAATCCTGCAATGTTTTGCTCTCAGAGGCCTCAGGCACCTGCAGGTGTGGCACAAACGGTTCAGGATGGCGTTCCGCTTCTTCCATTTGTCGAACATGGGTATTTGCTTGATCGACCGATGGTACGACTCCGAGTTCATGGGTATATATCCTGGGTTTTTTCGATTGGCTACAATCCAGCAAACCCACATCACAATATTCCAGTAGATGAAGCAGTAGTGGGATCTGCGAAGAATGTTCCAGGTTATGGGAATACACTGAAAACGAAGTGATATCTGTAATTATCAGGTAGAGGTAGTCAAAGAATCCAACCAAATAATCTGATTATTACTTAAACTAATTATGGTTAATTGCAAATGTTTTTTATTTCTTTCTCTTGCCATTCACTTCAATATTTTTTGTATATTATTATCATTATTATTTTATTTATTTTAATTTTTTCGGCAGGGCGCGTCAGCATTACCAACCAACTACCACTCCCTACAACACAGTTTGTAAGTGGTCATTGGGACCGATAATCATGTGCTCTGAGTAAGCGTAGTGAACTAAGACTGATAGCCTTCTGTATTTGTCCGGCTAAGATTTCTGCCTCAGTACGGCTAGCCGGAACGATTTTAAATTTCGAAAGTAGAGAGAGCATCATTCCACTAAGGACTCCAATAATCAGAACAACCATCTTGACAGAGTGGTCTGGATAGAGTCTGCGATAGTTCGAAAAGAAAATCTCAATATTTTATCCGTTTTTCCTCTTTTTTTTGGATGATATTCGTTTCGCCAGGAGCTGAAAAGTCCACGACAAATAACGTACTGCTCTGGTGGTCGAGAAGGATTACATCAGGTTTATTAGCTTGTATGAGTCTGAGGGTGGGGAACGGGGAGTTCCAATAAATTCGGCACTTCTCATTTCCCACAACGGATTCAATATCCCCCCGAGCGAAGGGCAACACCGGTGTCAATACCGTCAGTACCGTATCGTAGCTGGTAATAAAGCACTCTTAGGGCCACATTATGTCGATGAATATAGTCCGAGACCGCATACGCTAGACATGCTGGCAGAAAGTGAATTAGAGTCACAGACGCCTCCTGACAGGCCCTGCACCTTGTGATAGGAACCTCTGTACCTATCACGCGACTGCGGTAGACTCAGGTGTTGAAGACACCATCCTGGCAGGCCATGATAAACCCCTCAGCTTCCGACTTGAGAAAAGCGAAGGTAAGGCGCTTTGATAAGCCAGGGTCTTCAATGTTATTGAAGAATAACCCCATACATTAGCTTATCCTTGTGCTGCCGCTACATTGATTTATTTTCATTAAAAATCTGTGAAGTAAATTAAATTTATCAACTTCAAATTAAATGTAATCTGACCCAAAACAAAGTTTTTTGAAGCAAATCACAAAATACCCTAAGGTATCAAATCTCTAGGAGTTTTTGGCAATGGTCGAAAAGGTTAGAAAATATTTTTCAGAAAAAACTTTTAGTCCCCCATGTGAGATAACTCTAAAGATCACTAGTTGCTCTTTTCTAAGATATATTATTATAATTATTATTATTTATTTAGTAGGCAAGCGTAATTTACAAAACAATTACAAATTCATTAATATCTTGCAACATTATTTAACTATGTAAATGTAATGAACATTTGAAAGTAAATTTAAAGGAAAACAATATATATTGTAACGAATTAAAGCACTGACTGTCTTAAACTAATTTATTTTCTACAATATTTTCGTAACTAATTTATTTACACACGTTTATCTGCACAACATGTTCACAGCTCGCTT
>WOGN01007367.1:0-11877 GCA_015342105.1 Leptinotarsa texana | reverse complement strand
AATAAAGTTAGTGGAGATCAAATCGTTTAAGTGTAGTTTGTGAAATTACTATGGATCTTCATCAAGTAACGGCCGAATCAATCAGAAAATTGTCCAAGGACGCCACATTTCAAAGAGATAACAAACATTTTAAGTAATCATAACTGCATCAATATGGAATTTCAACACTCAAATCACGATCAGTTCCTGAACTGAACATTGACAACACAACGAGTATAAACATCCTCGCATTCTAGTCGTCACCGTAACATGACTTCAAATATAATTTCATGACTCTTCAGTCTATCATAAAACTCGGTTAGTAAAAATTATCAAATAAGAACCGCCAATTCTTCAGTCCACGTGGACTAGTTGGCAGCGGCTTCATTCCTCTCTAATGGTTTCTTCGACCTTTGAGACTGCCAACCCTTTGAGTATGCACAATACCGTTTACTTCGACTATACCAAACAAATTAAATGTAACAAGCTGTTTATGAATATGCAAAAGCACCACAGAAAAATCCCGAAAGCGCTCTAGAAACAGTACTTATGCGCTGTAGATTATATTCATTTGCAAACACCGTATCAGGAAGTTCATTTCATGAAGGTGCCGTTCTCCAAAAGAATTTGTTCCTAAAAAGTGTAGTTCGGGTTGTGTCAGGTTGAACCTCGGAACAATAGACAGCTGTTTTTCACCACGTAATTCTGATATATACTGCTCTGGGTGCAATCAAGTAGGCTACGTCAAACGAACATTTCCCGTGGAAGTATAACACATGGGCTGAAGAGTCAAGAACATGAGAAAGAAAACACGTTCTTTTGTTCAAAATTGACTCCATTCCATCAAGAGCCACACAATAATTCCAGCACAGCGTCGCTGTAATATTTGTACATACCACTTTTGTAAACCGATTATTCTTTTGCCTCAAAATGAGCCTCAGTGTCAGCAGTAAACTCTTTATTCGAGCAGTATTTATCACCGGTGAACAGCTAGTAGTCGCTAGGAGCCAAATCTAGCGAATACAGTGGATGTAGGAGCAATTCAAAGTTCAATTCGTGTAGTTTAGCCATAGTTTTGATTGACTCGTGACATGGTTCGTTGTCCTCATAGAACAACATTTTCTTTGCTATATGCGGTTGTTTGTTCGCAATTTCGGCCTACGAACGCTCCAATAACGCTATATAATATTCACTGTTGATGATATTTCACTTCTCCAGATAGTCGATGAACATTACACCACGCACATCCCAAAATAACGAGGACATAATCTTTGTTGTGTTTTCGGGCGCTTTGGACGATATTCATCCACTCAGATGACGATCGTTTGGATTTCAGAGTGTGGTTTGGGAAGACAGCAGTCAGTTCAAACGACAGCAGTCTACTTGTATCTATGTAAATAGGTTTGAAGTAAGATAGAACACTCGAAAGAAGTTGATATGATTGAGGCGAACAGTAATATTTGGGTTTGATGTGGGGGAGTTGAGACTGGAAAGTACCCTCACAAGATATTTGGCCCGTAGGCAAAAATCTTGTGCAACTCGTTTGGGCGGGCCTGGATGCAAAATCGTATTCATTCGTCAGTTTTATTTTCGGACATTTTCGAAATTATTTCGTAATGGTTTTCAGGTCAGAGACGTTTTCTAATTCAGTTTTCTCAGGTAATGGTATCACGCATGAAGGAGTCCATAAATATAGAATTATATATGCAAAAATTGAAGAGTGAGTGCTGAGGGCACAATTTGGGAATATCGTAAATGTTTTAATATACTTTGAAAATTTTTTTTTTTGAGTTTCATCATGAATGGATCCATATTTCATCCATTGTCACATATCGACGTAAAAATTCTGCTTCCTTATGTCTGAACATAGCTAAAAACTGCTCAGAATCATCAAGACGTTCTTGTTTTTGGTCAACAGTGAGCAGTGATATCTTAACAATGCCAACTGGTCATGTACTTCACTTTTTGATCATGATTTTGTGTTTTTTTTATGTTTTCTGGTGTTACTGCCTCATTTGGACATCCACTGCGTTCTACACCATCGTTGTCTCAGCAACCAAAGTTTAATAATTGTTTCTGATGAATCGGAGTCCTTATAACACTTTTCAGCCATTGCTTCACTTGAGGTATTTTTTCCAACAAGAAGCAGTGTAAAATCAAAATACGAAACTGTTTTTCATCCATTGTTTTGAAAATAACAGAAGTAGTGTCACTTTCACAACAATTAGTCACAATCTCATGAGTAGAATATCAGGAAATCTGAACAGCTTTCTTTTCAAGCTTGGTACCTTTGAAAAAGCGGTGGACGCAGTTAAGACTAGTTATGTATACCTACAGTCAACTTTGATTGGTTTGAAGATGTTACTTATCCATAAAAACTCAAACATATGATCGACTTTTCTTTCTACAGTTATAGAAAAAAAATCACACATGGAATTCCTCCTGCGAGTTTTCTGAGATTGTAATTGTAAAAGTTATCCGCGAATTTACTACTCACCCAATATATTTTTCCCAATACCTATTGCGATAGTTTGATGTAACAGAACTAATTGTTTATAATACAATTATGTAAATAAAATGTGATTACAACCAACACACTCACGTTTTATGTAAATCACGGAAAGTGCTTATAATATCTCAGTTTGACAGACTACAACATTCTTAAACATCTGTAAAGAGTAAAGAAGATTTTCTGAGCTTCAAAATAAAAATGCTCCAGATATCGACTCTCTCATTGATTGTATACATTCCTGAATGATTTCTTCTGGATGTGGAAACATGGGAGGGTTTATGGGCAATAAAGAAAGAGTTATGGATGAATGACATTTTTTTAATCTTCAGTCAGTCTTTGCTGAGACTCCTCTGCGTCCTCGCAGTCAACGTACATGACACCGATGATGTTTGCCGCAGTAGCAGATGTGGAACTCAATTTTTTCAAATGGAACAATCTGTATATTTCAACATTTTTTAGCTCTACACCCAATTTTAGATTAATTCTGTTCAGATAATACTATTTCTATTTTTGATTTCGTCCCCAGCGAGGCAGACACAAACTATATGATCTGCTGTTTCATCATTTCCCAAACATAAGTGACACACACTGTCTTCCGACAGTCCGAGTCTCTGGATATGATGATTCAAATGACAGTGACCTGTAAGAAGTCCTGTTCATCCCTACTGTAGCCCAACAACTGTTTGGTATCGAGCTTTGAAGGGAGTGAACCAATCCTGGAAGATTCTGCCAGAAGTCCATAACTCTTCTTGCCATTAAGGTGTTCAATGTTCGTTTGGCAAAGCTTGAAGCGATACCAATGACAGGTTCTGGTCCAATAAAGCTGCTAGCAGCACCCTCTTCTGTAAGGAAGTCACCAGTCTTTTTGCCTTCCAGGCCAGTATGGCCAGGACTCCAGACCAGAGACAATCTGTTAAGGCTTCTTATCGAGGAGAGTCGTTTTTGGCAATTTGCTACCAATTTAGACGTTGCTCGGCAAGATCCAACAGCTTCCAACGCCGCTTGACTGGATTTATCCAGTCTTTCCGCACACAATTCAATAACGTAATTTTCCGCTAGAAATACAGTCGCATGAGTTCCTAATCAGGTAGATATATCTGTCCTGTGTCTGCAACTGAAAACACCTGCACTAGAATTTGAAGGTGTCTTGTTCCATGTGTCCATCTTGTTCCAACAATTCTCTGCTCTTAATATTTCCTTCTCCCGAAGGATTAAGTTCTCTATTCGGGAATAGTACTTAATAAGACAGTTCGTAGATCATGTAACAGAGACTCTTTCAGATACTTTCTCTTTTTCTTCTGAAGTTGAAAAAGATGAGGAAGCAGAAAGCCGAAATCCGTCATGCCAAATCTATTCTCAAGTAAAACAATGTTTTCAATTGAAAATGTGTGTTTAGTATCTGCTCATTTTGATGGAGGCACGTTATTTGGGATAGATTGATTATTTTTCCATCATCTAAATAAACTCAGTAAGCTCTAAATAATGACTCTATCAGGATAAAAGTAGTTGAAAGATGGAAGAATTCCGTCTAGTTTCAAGAAAGGAAAGACTACTGAAAACGATGTTTTGATGTTGATGTAGAAACTCAATTTTGAAATTGATTCTACTCCTCGAACATAAAAATACTACGTCCTATCTCATGAACCGCCACTGCTAATGGAATGATGGATTGAAAATCATCTAGTCATTTAGCAAATGTTGTTTTCATATTGGTTTTTTTATCGCGTTATCGTTCTTTCAGATGGTATATTGTTTTAACTACGGTTTCACTTCTGGTACGGTATATTCTTGAGGCGTATCTAGCTCATTTATTTACTCTGGCCAATTGTTGATGATTAATCGAGGAAAGCTATGCCGGCGTGAATAATTGCAGTAATAACGATGGAACGTGGTAGTTTCTTATGTCATTTTTATTTACGGTTCTTAATCTTCCGGAAAGAGTATTACCGGAATAAAATACACAAGGTATGTATTTTAAGAAAACGAGAAGGATGCGTTTCAAGGAAGTATGACTAACATCACAGAAAGGTATAGATATATTACATGAAATGATTGAAATTGAGAGCTTTTATCCTGTGTTGGAAGGTACTTGGCAGTATCTGACCTAACTTTAGAAAAGTCTAAATTGAACCTGACGCCTATCAGAAAATAACTACTCTTCTGGCTAATACCACGAAAGGCATTAGATTATATCCGACAGGCGTCAGTGCAGAAAACTTCACAGAAAGTTTCCTGCATATACAATTGGCAATGCAACTGAAAGAGTCGTCCTTTAATTTTAGAACGGACACACTTGCAGGCCGGTTTCGGGCTCATTAGCTAATCGACAGTGCAAGATAATGACCATCATCGACCTGAAGTCAGTGATATTCCATAACTGAAAATCGAAATTCTTTCAGGGTATTTCATTCCTCTTCTTGGTTATATTGCCATAATTTTTATATCACAGGCAGTCCTCTAGCTTGGTGACACTTTCTGTCATTTGCAGTGATTCTTTATATTTATGTTTTTTTTTAAACTGTTGAAGTATGTGTAAGTTGAAGAACATATTCCTAATGGAGTAAGTGATTGCTCCATTGGAGAAAATGAACTTCGCTCTTCATTTTTTAATTAAAAAAAAATATTTTTTCAATATAGGTGCACTGTATGAGGAAAATAGTAAAGACCTATTATTATTATTAATATTAAGTCACGACCTGTACTCCTAGATGTAAGTTCTGTAAATAATATTCTTTTCATAATATTCTTAACGTGAGTCCTATTGGTTGTCTGATTTGCATAAAAATAGTACACTCATGAGTCGCTATACTAGTGTACATGTATCACAAAAGTGTAAAAAAGTGTACGTTCTTAACATTCTTGTGCTATTTAGTGATTCAATAGCAGACCAACACAACTGAGCCAAACAACTTCCTTGATGCAACACTCTAAAATTGAAATTGTATTTCAGTTGACGGCCAACCAAAAGCCATCCATTCCTGGATATCCAACACGGAAAGGTCCAGCTACTTCAGCATGGCGGTAGAAGGTCACACTTTCTATAGACTTAATTATCCACTGCGACTGAACAGATGGTATCATACGTGTCAGAGTTGGAATGGCAAGACTGGAGAATGGCAAATCTGGGTCAACGCCGAAAGAGTGGGTAGAGGATTCCACAATAGGGTAAGTGCATATGATTTAAATGTTTTGGATACGCAATCTAAGTTTAGGCTGGATATGTAGGAAGTTCTGATTGCTTTGAAAGTTGAACGAATGCAGTGGAGTTGATGTGCATTCAGCTAGGAAACGAAGTTTGTAGTTCCTTTGCATTATTCTCTCTATACACACATTGCTTGTTGAGAGGAGTAACTGATTGATTGACTCTAATGGAATTTCTCTCCAACGATAAGTTTTCTTCCATGATGTATTCAAATTACACTTCATTATTAGTGAATTTACAAATCAATGAAGCCCATGACATAATTGCATGGATTGGACTTGCATCCAACATATCCAAATCTGCCCAACAGCGACTTTCATCTGTTCTCAGACCTCAAGGGAATGCTCGCTGAAAAGTAATTGAGCGCCAATGAAGAGGACTATTCTGAACATTGTTCAAATGTCTACTATGGCATAAATCGAGTTGAATTTGACCGATAGCTGTTCTGCTGAAACCACATATCTTGCTATAGTGCTTGCCGTTGACAGTGGTGACCTGGCCAACGTCGTTATCTTTGGTCGTCTATCTTCAGTTCCTGGGTCAGTTGAATTTTGTACGGGTGCAGTCCCAAGTCAGGACGCAAGTTGCGGTCTGTGAATGGCCAAGTTCTTGTGAGAGATTGCCTCGGATTCCGCTTAACACTCTCACAGGCAGCGGCGATGTTCGGCAGATCAATTTTATTACAAGTGAACCCATATATTGGTTTTTTTTGATACCCACGGTAGTGGGTCATGTGGGTGGAAGCGCTTTGGTCAACTCGTTAAATCTCAAAGATCAAGCGAAAGTTGAATAGCTGTTCAACCAGTCGGGCATTATGGAAGAAAATATGCACTGCAATCAAGTCTCTTTTTGTATTTTTATGGGGACATACAAAACTCAAAATTCTTCGAGAACGATGTTTGTTCAGAAGCTACAAATTCATTCAATACAAATTGCTGTGAGTTGTATCAAGATGAAAGAATAATTGCAAAATGTAGTTAAAAATGTATTGAGATGAATTTAGACGCCACGGGTAGATATAATTCGGAACGTTCAGTGAATCAAATTGCCTGAATCAATAGATCATTTTTCTGTATATTGATCTACTTGGCTACTGAATATTACTGGAGTTTTTCCCAACACCAAACAGTTATTTTTACCACCTCGACATGTGTTTCGATCATCAAGTAATCATCTTCAAGAGTGAATCATAAGTGCTTGGCTACTGCCAACAAAAACTAAGAATTCCTCCAGATCTTTATTGAGATATGAAACCAGTTCATATCGTAGGTGAGCCGTATTATTTTTTTCATATCACAAATAAATATTTTTTTGGTCATATGAGAATGGGACCAAGCCTGAGCAAGCCTGTTCCGTTCAAACCCAATTCCATTTGCCTAATGACTTTGAAGACTAGCTAGGTACTCAAGAAATGTATCTCAAAAATGATTCGATAAGACCTGTAATGGAATTATCAGGTTGATCTCCACTTGAATACAATTTGATAAATGCAAAATGAGCTTGCATTTTTAAGTCCATGCAATGAATGTGTCCATTATGCATTCTGATTTGCCAGTAAGTTTCTCTATATAGTAGTAACGCTGGTAAACATCAGTAAATGCGTCTATTATATTTTGCGGTCGGTCATTTACATGCAAAAGAAATAGTAGTGGACCTTTAACCGATCCCTGCGGTGCACTAAGCTCAGCAATTTTTGAAATGACATTACCATCATATTTCTCCCACTCGCGTAAAACAAGACTATTCTGTTCTTAAGTTAACGATTTTGAAATCAGGACAAACTATGTCTATAGCTTCATATTGATATTTTTAACAGAGTATACCATTTTCAGTTTTTCTTTATTTGAAGAAGAAACTATATCAACCTGTTGTATTGAAATTATATTGTATGTTATTCCTTATACAAAATCAGAACTTCAGTATTTTTTTGCAGTTGGTAGGCCATGTTATACCTGGTGGAGGTATCGCTATCACAGGACAGTCGCAGAGCCAGCTTGGAGGAGGCTTCCAAGAAGGCGCTGAAGCTCCAAAAGGTATGTCTTCAAAATCTCTCGAGAAAAAACCCATATTCAGAAAACTATTTATATGAAATTCAAATTGTGAAATCAGGTCTAGGTGTTCGTACCTACTTGATTTTTTCAGCAAGGACTTTGCTAATAGAAATCATAAGACTAAAGTTACAAAAATGTTACAAAAAATTATTTAAATGTTTCTAGATTCATGTTGTTTCGGAAGTTTTTTTTTTCCAGTTCATATGTGGATGTGCACTATACGATGGGGGACTATTTATATTTCGTGAACTGGCAACACTGCTGCCAGTAGTGGCGACATCATGATGAAGTTTGACATCTTTAGCATAAACGTACCCACAACGTTTTGATGTATAGGTTGTTCACGTTAAGAAGAGAATGAAGTCACAAGATGACAAGTTACGGCGTTGCCAACATGTGCACTATTTCGAACTTTCAAATTTTTTTGAACTGTTGGTATGTTTTATTGCTACTATCTTTACTTACTTTTAATATTTGTTGAGACTATTTCGACAATGCTTTAGGCATAGTGAATATACGCAGGTCTTATCGAAAGAAATGATTAGTTCTGAAAAGAAAAGAAAAACTGACAGTTTTCGAGTTTTTTTCGATTCGGCAACATCTGAAATTTTACTATCAGTTGAAATGTTACTAGTTTCATTGCTGTTGAACGCATTTCAGTGGGAATTTTAACGTTATTATGATGGATTTACAAAATTACCAAAAATGACGCCATTCTCTTCTTAACGTGAACAGCCTATATACGTGATTATATGCCAGAAAGAAATAGAGTCCAAACAGTGTACTGCAAGGGGGAAACCGGCTCCGAAATAAACAAAAACTGTTTTTTCGGCTGGGAAAGTGATGGCGACTGCTTTTTGAGATAGTCATGGAGTTATTTTAATTATCTTCAAAAAGGAAAAACCATTACAAGAGCATACTACGCATCATTACTTGATAAGCTGATGGCAGAATTTCTGGAAAAGCGGCCACATTTGCAGACAAAGAAAATCCTGTTTCACCAAGACAACGCTCCGTCTCACATCTCAGCGGTTGCCATGGCGAAAATCCACGAATAATGGTTTGAATTGCTTGACTTCTTTTTGTTCCCTTATTTAAAAATTGCGCTTGGAGGAGAGACTTTTGTCGAAGGAAGAGGCAATCACCTTCGTGAACAATTATTTTCCAAAGAAACACGCCGAGTATATTTAGACGGGCAACTGAGATGGGATCATCGCTGGGAGAAAATTTTAAAAATTTCAATATTCAGAAAAATTGTGTATTTTTGTTACGTCGGACCACCCTTATAGAAGCATCTAGTTCGAATTATGGAAAACGATTATAAAATCTATTCAAATTCAGTATTGTCTTCCACCAATAACTTTTCGCAAATTCTACTATTTTGAATGATTTCTTGGAAAACATCATTTATTTTATTTCATCAGTTTAGACATCCATTGTCTAATATAATATAAATTGATTTGAGATCCCTCAAAGACATACAAATAACAACCAAAAAAATAAAAAAATCGAGGTTGGGAAAAATTAAAAAAAAATTTAAAAATATTAACATGAAGTTTCGATTGTTATTATCCACAACCGTGGAGATATGTAGACAACACCTTCATAATATGAAACCATGGGAATGCATAACTAGACACTTTCCTGAGACACATCATCGAAGTAAGTCCTTCCATTAATTCAACAATGGAGAAGGAAGTCCACAACGAATTCCCTTTCTCAGACGTATTGGTGAAGAGGACCGACATTAAATGGGAAACATCTGTATATCGAGAACCCACTCAAACAAAACAGTATCTGAACTAGAAATCCGACCACCTTCAATAGACTAAGAGAGGAATCGTCAAGACTATTGGACCGTGTTTTCGGGCTCTCTAATACAAAGGAAGGTCTCAAAGAGGAACTAGACATCAACAAAAATGACCTTCAACGGAATGGTTACCCCAGAGTGATGGTAGTATAGGCTTTAGTTAGAAGACAGGAAGAGCTCCACAAGGAAGAGAAACCGCCACAACCAGTACTTGTACTTCCCTACATCAGAGGATTATCGGAAAGGAAAAGGATTGGAACACTATCTGGGATCACTATCCGTATCAGCCTCACGAAAACTAGGCCACCAAACGCGGACTGCAATTCCAAGAATTGCATTTACTGGATACCTAGCGAGTGCAGAGAATCATACATCGGTGAAACTAAGACGCCATTGAAACTTTGCATTGCTGAGAACAAGGAGGAGAAACACAACGAGGAGAAACCAACAAATCCGGAATTGCAGAGCATGTTTGGACTCATCAACATCAAGTGGGCTCAAGCCGAAATCATTCACAAAGAACAACACTGGTTTAGGAAAAAATTCAAAAAGCCGCGTATATGTTGTCCAACAACGCATTTAACCAAGCTGGTGTAGAGACACGTAACATATGGAAACTAATCAAGCGGAAATCGACCAACTCCCGCCAAACGGTCATCTTCCGCTAAAACCAACGAAGCGGAGAGAAGAAAGAGAAGAATGACCTATAACTAATCAGATCTCGGAGGAAGACCCGAAGACGATCGTGGATACTGACAATCGAAACGTCGTGACGTAACTTGGTTTGGAATCTTTCAATGTTCATTTTTTGTTAATAATATTCTTATTTTTTTTTTAATTTTCAGCTTGTATTAATACTTCATTTTATTTTATTTTTTGGTTGTTGCTTTTATGTTATTTCTTTGAAAGATCAATTTTATGTCAAATAAAATTGTTATTTTTCGGTTAATCTATTTATTTTTTTGAGATTCTTTCCGGCATTTCAAATCAATTTATATTATATGGAAGTCCTAACTGATGAAATACATCACGAAACATTTTGTCAATTCGAACTTCCATTGTCTAATATAATATAAATTGATTTCAAAACCCTGAAAAAAGCAATTGAAAAACTAATAAGATTAACCGAAAATAACAATTGTAT
Organism: Leptinotarsa texana; assembly: GCA_015342105.1. Lineage (NCBI taxonomy): Eukaryota > Metazoa > Arthropoda > Insecta > Coleoptera > Chrysomelidae > Leptinotarsa > Leptinotarsa texana. Next base: position 1,179 of record WOGN01007367.1, on the reverse strand, counting down.
TAAACAAAAAACTGAAATTACAAAGAATTAACATACAAGCAACAACCAAACAATTGAAATTGAAATATTAATAAAAGCTGAAAAACAAAAAATTTAAAATTATTATTAACAAAAAATGAAAAATAAAATGAAAAGACTTCAAACCAAGTTATGTCACGACGTTTCGATTGTTAAAATCCACAATCGTCTTCGGGTGATAATTCGAATTGTTAATAATAATTTTAATTTTTTTGTTTTTTAGCTTTTATTAATATTTCAATTTTTATTTGTTTGATTATTGCTTGTATGTTAATTCTTTGTAATTTCAGTTTTTTGTTTTAAAAAATTGTTATTTTCGGTTAATCTTATTAATTTTTTAATTGCTTTTTTCACGGTTTTCAAATCAATTTATATTAGATTAGACAATGGAAGTCCAAACTGATGAAATACATACCCTACCGTGAAAAAGACCGTTAATCTTGAAACACAGTCGCTTAAAAACCAGTGGGTAACCGAAGAAATAGTTCTCATGGGAAAAAGTCTTAAAAATATTTTTTGATTATCTAAAAATGTAGATGATCCAAGAATTAACAAACATTATATAGGCTCAAAAAAACTATATATACAAAAAATCAGTGAAACAAAATATTCATTTTATCAGAATTCACTTGAAAATAAGAGTCACCATGAAAAACAAAAGAAAATCTGGAATATAGTAAAAAATCAAACAAATAAAAATAAGGTGAGATTTAATCTTGAATTGTTAGTAAATAATAGAATTGTAAGCGATAAAAGTATAATTGCTAACAGTTTTGGTCTGTATTTTTCTACTGTAGCAAAGGATTTGATCAAGAAACATTTTTCATTTACAACCTTCAACGACTACACAACAATGCATGTAACTAAAACTTTTTATTTTACTCCTGTACACCCAATAGACATTTGTGAAATAATATCTAGCCTGAAAAACACAAATGCTGTGGGAATTGATTGCATTTCTACAAAACTTACAAAACATATCATGAACTGCATTTGCGAACCTCTAGCATACATGATAAATATTTCGATAGAAACTGGAATATTTCCTTTCAAATTGAAAAATTGGAACGGTTACGCCGATTTTTAAAAAAGGGGATCCAACTATGATTGAGAACTACAGACTTGTAACAGTCCCAACAGTATTGTGTAAAATTTTCGAAA
>WOGN01007366.1:0-11878 GCA_015342105.1 Leptinotarsa texana | reverse complement strand
TTTTATATTGTTACGATATTTACTTGGGGTTCGTTTTTAAAACAACAACACTAATAATACTTAGACAACTTTTATTTACTCAATACAAAACTACTGCACTGATTATAATTCACTTAAAATACTCGCTTGCTTGAGACTTCGAACACTCTCTTACTAATCTTACTACTCTCTGACTAATAATAATCTCTGCGGAAGGAACTCGCTCTTTTATAGTAAGATTGATGCATCTAGAATTTCTAGATGAATCGACGTTTTGTAACAATATATATATTATGTTGTATTAAATATTTCCCTCTGTTAAAAATTACTAAACATATTCAATTCAGTATTTGCACATTTGTCTGATTAATTATGTCAATGTACAGCCTGAAAATATTATTGGCTTGATATATTTATCAGTTCCATAAGTAATACTCTTGTCAACTGAAATATATTTTCAACTACATCAAATAAATTGACATTATTAATAAGAATAAAACTGTAAATACTATTTTTTTTATATGTTTTTACATAGTAAGCAAATGCTGATACCTAACCTCTCAATCAGCTCACTTTTTTCCTTTTTGCGAACGCCCATGATGTTTCAACCACCTTTTTAACTGTTCACAATTATGAGTCTCAACTGAATTATTAACGAGTGAAGCACCATCAATGGTTTTTTCCAATAATGTATTCGTTTGTAGAGATAATATTCCTTGCCCAGCCATTGTTGATTAAAACAGTACAAATGCTTTGAATTACCACCATTTCAATATGAAGGCCACACTTACGCTCGTCTTATGATGAAAAGGCCTATTGAAAATTATTTAAATAGACAACAATTTGTTTGCCCAAGAAACATACAATGTTTGGTATCAGGGTAAAAATTACAATACAAAAAAGAATATTTGATTGTTCAACAAACTTGCTGAAGATATATATGAAATACAGAAATTATGGATAATAGAATTGTAACCTCTGACATGAAATTAATCTATCAAAAATACTTTTTCCATGCCAGAACAAAATAATTTTTCTCGATGTGCTAACCGTGTTAGATCAGGAGATGACTATATTTTAACATTTGTTTGAAGGTGATTGATAATGTTTCATGATGAATTTCATTAGTTCGGTCTTCCATTGTCTGATATTATATAAAATGCTTTAAAATCCCTGAAAGAACTAATTGAAGACTAATTCCTCTGAAGATGACTATTTATAGGTCATTCGAGTACTTTCACTTATCTCACCTTTCCTTTTCCTGCTTCACCGGTTTAGCGGGAGATGACTGTTCGGCGAGAGTTGTCATTTTTGCTTGATTATGGGTTTCCATATGTTGCGTATCTCTACGATAGCTTGGCTGAATACATTATTGTACACCATGTATGTATTTTTTTCCAAAACAATTGTTCCTAACTGTATATGATCTCAGCTTGGGACCACTCGATATTTTGTTGATGGGTCCAAACATGCTCTGCTATTCCTGAATTGCGAGTTTCCCCTCGCTGTGTGTGTTTCTTGTGCTCGGCAATGCGAACTTTCGTGCAAGCACTGGTTATGACGGCTTTTCTTCCTTGCAAGGCTCCTGCTGTCTTTTAGCCGAAGTTTGTTCCACCATCGCTTTGGAGTAGCCATTCCATAGATCATTTTTGATGATGTCTAGTTCCTTCTCGAGACTTTCCTTCAGATTACAAAGCTTGAAAGCACGGTTTGATAGAGTCTTAATTTTTTTTTCGCAAAAAGGCCCAAAGACAAAAATGAGGAGAAAGCTGAAGCAATACATTGCTATTAGAATCTCTGAGGTAGAATGTAACGTGAACATACATAGACCATATCTAAAGTGACCAGACGTCCCGTTTTGAATGGAACTGTCCCTTTATTCGACTATCTCTAAAAAAACCGTTGATAGGTATCGGATGTGAAGCCCATATAATTCACAATGCTATAAAATCTGCTGCAGACGGCCTACCTTTGGATTACGAAAGCATTATTGTAAAAATATATTAATTTTTTTATATTTTTACGGTTGGAGTTGAAGCTCTAAAGGAATTTTGCGCTGAAGCTGAAATAGAACATCAACAAATGCTCAACTACAACAAATCTCGCTGGCTTGCGCTGATGCCTGCTTTGGAGAGAGTTTTGAAAATGTATCATCCGTTAAATAATTATTTTTTGAGCACTGAAAAATGTCCCAAATCAATAAGAATTTTGGCTTTATTTTTTATACGCTCAGTCAGCAAGTTTTTGCCAAGCTGTTTTGAAGGTTGAAGGTCAAACTGTATCGGCAATTGATGCTGCGAAAGAAATCAATCAACTCATTCAGAAAGAAACCAATCGGTTTGCAAAACAATTTTGCAAAACAAGTCCTGAATATTTGAAAGAATGTGTTAACTTTCTTACTAGAGAAATGGATATATTTTATTGGGCAGTAGATGTACAAATTGGATGTATTGATCAATATAAACAAAACTTGCCAAGAATTTCACTCTTATTTAATATCATCACCGTCTTTATTGAACCAAATTTGTTCATTCGAAAAATATAAATACGACTAAAAATATAATATGTTGCATATAATTTAATAATTACTGCCACATTAACCAATGTAGAGGTTGAGTGGAAGAACAGGTTATTTTCGCCTCCAGATGAAAATAAACTGAACTTCTCCTTTTAGTTTCCTGTAATAAAAAAAATTGTATTAAACTGTTAATCACCTAGTATTGGAATTAATAAAGACCAATTATTATTATTAAAAGGTGCTTTAATGAGTCGATACAGTATGGAGTGTGGTCCATACTGCATGGACCATACATACATACATAGGTATGTAATATATGGACATCCAGTTTTGAGTTGAAAAAAAAGGTCAGTTCAACCATATCCCATCTGGTAACATGTACCCAACAGTTGTGATAGATTGCACTGGGACCAAGACCTCATTCGTGAATACAATGCTCTTAAAAAGATTATGACTCTGCTGGTTATTAGAATTTTACTCTCATTTCGATAGAAAGTTGACAGCTGTGAGTGAAATATCAATAACTGTCTTTGTATGTTTCTCCCTGATATTCAGCATAACGGTTGATAAAGATATCTGGCGAGATGTCACCTATAGAGCACTTAAATGATCTGAAGGAAGAATTGGGGACTCCACAAATTCGTCAGAATCAAGTCATAACTGGCCAGTGGCAGAGAAAAGATAAAGTTTGACAAAGAAAAGTATCGATCAACTTCAAGAAAAGTGATGCAGTGTGGCTTTACCAGCTGCAGCTCCCAAAAGTTGACAGTCCTGAATCTCAACTGCCATGGCAAAGATCTCATTAATAATCACTTAGTATAAATCACTCAATAGACATTTCAAAGCAAAGCCAAGGTCGTCCTCATAGACAGATTAACATATCGAGAGAAATTCATCTGAAAACTTCCAGAATGAAGCAAAATGAACATGCGATTAAATGGAAAACGTGCAGTGGGCGAATTAAGCTAGTGAAATATTGCATTTCATGAAATTGTTTCATTTTTAAACTATACATGATCTACACATCTTTTCAGAGTTAATTTTTGAAATTGATGCTTCCTGCCTTTTTTTGGAAATTTCCCACATATTTTGTTTGTTTCCCAAAAATTAATCTCTCCTAAAAATATACCTTTTCAATTTATAAAAAACCACTAATTTGTTGTACGGACTATTATTACTGCGAATATTTGAAAATATTTCCAAGAAATGAAATAGGCGTTGAGAAGTTTTGAATATACCCAAAATTATCGAAAAGAGTGGCCTATTTGTGAATGATGGTTTCAGATCAAGTCAGTATTTTTCGGGAAACGCTTCTTACTCATTTAATTTGACTGATTTATCGAATTTATTATTCATGAAAACACGTGTTTCAGGCAACTTCTAGTGATGGTAGAGTAGTAGATAGAGCTAGAGCTTGGTGCTCTTCCATCGGTGTACCATATTTCCGGTTCTGCCCACAGTTGTCGGAGGATATTACCATGGATGAAAAATCTGATGAGAAACTTGTTGGCATGCTTTGGGAAACCAAGGCTTACATGCACGAAAAAGTGAACGATGTGAGAGAGCTGGCAGCAATTTTAAATAGAGGTTAATTCTATTAGTATTGCTTCAATTCCGTATAGAAAAAATTCAAGTGTAGCTTTAACGAATGAAAATTATATGGTCGGTGAAGGACACTTGCTTGTTAAAATTATTTTGTGTGTCAATTCAATACTTTCTCACTTGTAATATTTGGGTTACCAGAAGAGGTGTTTAGAGAAACCTAGTAATTCTTTTTTGAAGTTAGGAAGTCATATTCAATAATACATTTTTTTCTTCAATTACATAATGGAAAAAAAAACAATGGTAAATAAGAGAATTACAAGTTTCTTTATCACGAGAATGACTAGATTAGTAGAGGGGATGATAGAACTACTATTTAAATAACTGATCATAATGCAGCATTAAAGTTTTGGCTAGTAGCTTAATAATAATAATGACAATAATAATCTTCAATAATCCCATGAAACAAAAGTGTTTTCAACAGAGATAAAATTTAAAATAGTAATTGAAAAAGTTATTCAAATACTAATTCATCAATTGATTGTAGGGCATTTGTTTTTAAATTTATTTTTAACTTCTCTCGAAGATTATATATTTTAAAATTTGATTTCTCTCCAAATTTTGAACGATATGATTTAACTTGGTAGTAGTTTTGTTTGTCTTGTATTAAAATCATGGATGGTATTTATTTCACTGAAATTCAAATATTAGTTTTTTTTATAACTAAGTCATCGATTATAAAAACTACAAAAAACCTACAATCATTCCTAATGAAATGTCGTACCTAGTGGGATGATTGACAAATATGTTATTTTGAAAGATTTTTCAATGTTTATTTTCATAAGCAACAATTTGAGGGCCCTGTTATTTTTAAAATGATTCAGGTCTCATAATAAATCTCGTTTCTGCCAAAATTTGTAAAATTGGCAATTATTCTTGGATTTATTTTCTAACCAGCAAATTACATGATCAAAATAATTCAGATATTTCTCGAGTTACAATGGATTCCAAGGCTGTGCCATCTGTGGAAAAACTCGGAAAACGTGTCATATATGAGCCTTTTCAAAACTCATTCTCAACATGTATTTGTAATTTTAAAGATGTTGGCAATTTTTTTGAATAATAGCATTTCATTTTTATTGAAATTTTGCATATAAGTTTTAGATGATTGTGGTTATTTTTATGGTAACCATAAGTTTGACAGATTATATGGTTTGTGATGCACCAAACCGTTATTTTAACACCTCGACACGTGGGTTGGTTTGGTGGGAAAAAACTCCAGTAATATTCAGATTATATCGCTCATTACATCCAATAAACAATTTCACAGGATAGACAAATACAATTTTTACAATTAAGAAAATGAATTATTATATTTTATGCAATGATGTGTTTTTTATATATATTTGAAAATGACATGAACGATTACTACCAAGATTACATCTATTTCCCGAAAATGGATAGATACGAGTTATCCCTTCTTAGTCAACCATGCATTATTTTAATGAAATCTGACCAACAGTTTGTTTCAATTGTAAGTTGAATTTCTTTGAATGTATGGCAACACAATAATTTTATGTTGCTGCATTCGCCTATGTCTGTAATGAATTCTTTTTTGTGACCTTTGTATAATTCAAATTCTCAAATTTAATTTTTCAAGTATTGCATGTACAAAAAAATTCCAATTTGTTTTCATAAAATGGGGTTAGATTTTCTCTCTGAGTACAACATCCCTAGGCATAATTGCCTGTGTATGTTGTATCCATGGCTTCTCCAAAAACTATTAGTTTGTGTCACTAATAGTTTTTAGGGCTGCATTATGAAACATGACACAGATGGTATTGAGTACTATTTTGATATATTTTTCCTACTTCATCCACCTATTAACCCATATATTACCATTTTATGTTTCCAATGCCATAGATGATAACTGTCCTAACTACCATATTCAAACAGAAACAGAAGAGTTCATTTCATTGGTATAACATACACATTCTCTATATCAACTTTATTTTTGTATTTTTGTCAGTGCATAACACTTTCAATTTCAATTTGCCAGACTTTGTCATATAAAAAAATATCTTGAATGATCCTTTTTCCTGAGAATAGTACAGCAAACGTGTCACGAGAGGCAGCACTAGTGGTAGGGACAAACAATAAACTATTCACATGTAAAACAGTGTCATTTACATTATATTAATTTATTATTTAAAATTATAAATCTGATATAAAAAGTTATTGTGTGCTAGTATAATGCCAACAAAGCATTGCTGTTTTGCGAATTGTATGTCGGATAATCGACATCCGGAAGAAAACGTGTTTTTTATACCGTTTATAAAACCTCATAATAATGAGGTTAGATGTAAGAAATGGGTACATGCTTCGAGGAGAGTAAATTTAACAGTGCAAAAAATAAATAAATATTCATATGTATGCTCTAAACATGAAACGAATAGTAAATTTTTCATAGTTAATTACCATTGATTAGAATGAGATATAATCTCAATCGTTTATTAAATTATATTCATTATATTTAATAGAAGAATTTTATTGAGATTTTTCTACTAGAAATAAAATGAAAACAACAATTAATCAAATTTATTTTATTACCATCTATATTTGATTCATATTTCACCGGAAATAAGTCTGAAACTCATAATTATTTTAAATATAGAATAAAGAAAATACTTTTGTCTAGTTTGTCAACATGAATTTCTACAAAATTAACAAGTCATCAATCGAACAAGGATAATTATTTTAAATTTCTTTTATTACAATTTTAATCTACCGCTACTCTTCTACTAGAGTCTGTATACTAACCTGTCTACTAATTCACTTTTTTTTCCAGTCACTTTCAAATTACGGCAAGCAAGCCAACGTTTTAATGTTACAATATTGTTATCCTTTACAGTTGCAAATTTCAGTTTTGCTCCAGGAACATTTTTTCTGTTAAAAACATTCTTTTTTAATTGTACTTTATCATATGTTTATATGAGGATTAGGCAGTGTTTATCCCTACTGAACTACTAGCGCTGCTAGTGAGTGATTTTTTGCACTTCAGGAAAAAGGTTTATTCAGTTTATCTTTTTACATATTCATCCAGATATGTAGTATTCATTTAAATACTGAAGATTGAATTGATTCACTTATCTATCTAGTAGCTAATGAAATATGTATAACAAAACTCATTATACCTCTAGTCACATGTATTTTCGTAATATCTAGATGAAAATAATTATTTAATTCCAAGTTTATTCCATCCTGTGGTAGTTAATATATTCTAAACCAACTCATGTTTAACCACTTGTGATATTTCCATTGGAGAGATCAACAAAAAATATTTACAATTATTTTTGGGAGGGGTTTCATTTTTCTTTCAAATATTGAATCTATATTATAAAAAAAATCTTTTTGGGTTCTGACTTTAATTGATTCTATTACTGAATATTAACTTTATTAAAAACATATTTCAATCGAATATGAATTCTCATCAATATTTTTGTGGAGCTCTCATCTCTAAATCAATTTTATTAATAATTTTATTGTTTATTTTGTTAATGCTGTTTTGTAATTGAATATTATTGTTGTCCATTTTACAAAAATATATTTTTTAAATCTGTTTTTTATAATTATTTTTACCCTGAACTTATATAGTTCGTTGTGTTTGAAGCCAAAACTTGGGTATGTTTTACTCTGATAAAGTCATCTTTATCAAAAATATGGTGGTATATGCCTTAAAAAGCATTTTGTACAGGTAATAGTTTGGAATATATTGTAACGAATTAAAGAACTAACTGTCTTAAACTAATTTATTTTTACAATATTTCACTAATTTATATACACAAGTTTAATTTATATTCACAATTTGATTACCATTCGCTTTCTGAATACAGACTGACTGACCTAGGGGCTGGAGGCCGTTTATATTGCGGCAACGAACATTGCCAATCTCTTCTCGTCATTTCGGCACATTTCTAGATTATTTGCGTAGGCTTCGCGAATACATTCTCGATGAGTCATGTGTTTGCTCGCTCTGTCAGGGCCGGCTTCAGATTCATTACAATATAATAATGGTGTAGGAAAGAAAGGTGATCTTTGGATAGCAATGGCTGCAGGATGACTTTATGGTTGGAAAATTTCAAAATATATGCCATCAGATCTGTCATATAATTCTCACTCATCTCAGAAATTATAACTCTGAATTCAGATCTCATAGTATATAATCCAACCTAAACTAACTTGTTTAGATAAAACTGTTTTATCTTCCTCTTGAAGATGATCACTTGGTGATCGAAACACGTGTCAAAGTGTGAAAATAACGATTTGGTGTTTGGAAAAAACTCCAGTAATATTCAAACAAAATATGTCCACATTTCAGTCACACTACTTTCTGTAGATATTAATACAGAATCAACAGATAATCAATAATTTCTTTTGTAATTTTTATTCAGATATAGGTCAAAAGAAATATTTCATATATCTTTATTTCAGAAAGTAGATAGATCTAAAGATATTTAAAATTTTTAATTAGATTTGAATAGCTAAATTTGCTCAAATGTTTGTTTGCCTTTCATGATAAAATAAACATCTGTAAAAACTGATCTGGCTGCAATTTATTCATCACATTGGTCTCTCTAGCTCCTAATAGCCTTTGATCGCATATTATTTGCAACTCTAACTCGAAAACACCATCATTCATCCTTTTCCAACCATTCGTGGATTTCTAATTTCATCAAAACTAATTGTTAGTTGAGACCAAACTGTATCTAAAGGCTGTATCGAGAAGAGATACATACGTATTGGAAAATCAACATTTCAAAAAAAATCCCAAAATATTCATCTCTCCCAACTACCTACCTCGTAAGGTTCTAGAAAATGCCAGCCCGAAAACAACTACTTCCCTGGTTAATACTACCCTGGATATTGAATTATATACAAAAGACGCTCACTTAAGATACGTCATCAAGGTTAGTCTCGCAGAAGTTTCTCGTTTATCCAGCAGCAAGACTATGCTGGAATTATTTTCAGTAATTGTCAATTGGAATACCTCAAAAGATTTTCTCAATTTTACTCAGAGGTGTTATTTTTATAGATATCTGTGAACACAATATTTCTTGGCACATCTCAGGATCTAATAAGTAGAGAAATAAAAATAAAATTATATTAACATTTTATGACAACAACTAATATAAATATGCTATCAATAATTTAGGGATTATCATAACCATAATAAAACCCATCCTCAAATGCTCTATACATATCATGAGAGTTTCTACGTAGCCTTCTTCCAATTGGTTCTAAATCAGAATAACATTTAGGAAATACACGTTCTATAGCTTCCATTGCTTCCCGTTGGGTAACATTTCTAGATGTAACAACAGAGCTCAAAGCTTTATTCTTGACACATATTTGGTGAGCTTCTTTAATATTTAAAGGAGATGCATCTCCACTCGACCATGCAGATAAAAAACTACAGTGGGCAAGATTTGCTGCTCGAATTTCTGTGCATGCCAAATGATCCAAATTTTTAAAGTCCAGATTGTTTCTACAGTAGTCAAACATATGAATCAGTTCATGAGTAAGGACAGCCTGAACTATTCCCTCTTTGCGAGCAGTATTTTGACAAATGACCACCTGAAATTAAAAAAATGTTAGGATTGAAGCTTTATAAAAAATGTTCAAAAAATTGAATAGTAAGTTTTTTATAGTGATATATGCAAGTTAGTATTCAAATACAAGTAATTTTTATATTTATGAATAAATATGCATGCAATCGGCCTCTGGTTCAGAATTTGGGTTTGCATTGCATTTTCTACCAACATCAGATAAAAAATTGGGCTCGAAGCAAGAAGAAAAAAAAATACTGTAGTGAAACCTGTATTGTGGTTTTGCAAAAAGGTTGCAATGAAATGTTACCTAAATGGTGATTCCCCAATAATTCTTAGTTTTAGATTTTTAATCACAACTCGACTTATACAACAATTATAAGTTGTCCTTATAGGACGAAACTGCAGTAACGTTAGTTACAAATTAAAGTGGCAACAAACATAGTAAGTTTCAATTCTCTTTTCTTCATTATAATCTCCTACCACATAATAACAGCTACATCCATCAACATATTCAAATCATGTACCTGATCAACCACAAAAAACATTGGCGAATAGTAATTTTATATTACATACCTATGGCTTGTATTATTGCAGAATGTTTTACTTTTCTATAATAATCAGAACAATCTATTACTGGACATGGAATTTCTATATCGGTGCCATCGATACATTTAAATCTGTTTTCCTCAGGAAGAAAATATTCTCGAAGAATTAGTTTATAAAAATGTTAGTTTTTACTTCAACAAACGATATGGATATTCTAACCTAAGTGTGAACCTTTTAATTGAATAGAACTGGCCGATACTTGATGAAAATTCATATTAAAAAACTATTAATACAGTTTATTTTATGATTTTCACTATAAAGGGTTTTACAAAAACTAAGGCACGTGTTTCACTATACACTAGCTTCCTTTTTATACAGTTTGTGGATCATAATTATCAATGATGTCCGTTGCCAAGATATTTACTCATAAAAATGTTCAATTTCCACATCTTTGTCAAATTATTTTCTTTTTTATTTGAATACAAATTGTTTTCATTGTCGACAATATCAATGATAACTGAACTTATTAAAACTATGAAGCTTTCCATATTTAACAGAGATAGAAATAGCAGTGTTTCTTTAGTCTGCAACCTGAATCGGAAAAATAACCATAATTACCTACACCGAAGAAATACCAAGAATAACATTGGCAGTATCAACAATTCTGACAAGCATTTGGACAAATAATCTTCAATTGCGTATTCCCCCACTACTTAATTCCAAAGATTCCGTTGATTGAGATGGAATGAAAAGAGGTAATTGGTATAGGAGTCACAGAGCACAAAAACGACAGGAATTATAGCAAAAAATATTCAAAAATCCATATCAATTCTGTGATTTTTTCAGTGATAATTTTATTTCAAATTGTTGAATCACTGACTACGTTGACAGTAAGTATAGCATTATCCACTTCATTGATTGTTGAATAAATATACTTGCTTTAATATTTTGATATCAATGCTAAATTGACTAAAACCCAAAATGGCTTGAGATTATAAAAATGATTCACTTGATCCCGCTTTGTTTCAAAGAAATTAATTTTCTTGTTTTTATTTTCTTTAGTATAACAAGTCTCATCGCTACATTAGATTTGGAGAGTTGTATGAATCTGAATGAAAGTACCTGGTTTAGAATAGGATCATAACCCCCACTGACTGTAGGAGCACATTCTTCACAAGATATGTGTCTTCTAATATCAATTGCACATCCAGATGCCCTTAATGCACCCATCATCAGTTTCACCAAGGGGCTCTCCTTGACGCATTTGTAAACATTTCGTTCACACTTTATTTTGTCAATATTCTCCGTTCCTTTACCTGTTAAATAGTCTGTTATTCCGAGAGATACTGGTTTTGGGGGTTTCCTTCGATCTGGATACAAGTCATATCCCCACTGACTAAGGTCTTCTTCGGTTGAATTGTGTTGTTGTTTATCATTTTGGTTCGAGTTCTCATTTTTCTGATTATGTGAGGGTTCTTTTTCTTTAGGGTTTATAAAAGTCATTAAGTATTGATATTACACAAAATTGTAATATTTGAAGGTTATGTAAAACCACAGCCAGAGCTGCTCCAAGACAAAAAAAATCTGTACGAAAATGACAGATGAAAATGTATGCTTTTTGCTATAATTGTATAGCATCAATGGTCGCCAACACTGTCATCAGGATAATTGACAAGTGACAGCT